>JARBHB010000549.1:0-11273 GCA_029891345.1 Dryococelus australis | reverse complement strand
GCAAGGAAAGGGGGCAGGAAAAAAGGGAAGTGGCGTATGCTCACCCTCGCAGTTGACGCACTTTCGGTCCTCGGGTCGTGGGGGTGCAGGTCCTGCTCCAGTGGGGTCCGGCGCACTTGAAGCAGGAGACATCAAAAGGCGAAAGATTTATGCGTTTGAAGGGAAACCAGAGCGTGACTAAAATATGATTAGCATCTGTATATAGGGAAGAGTGTGAAGTGAAAAGGCCACGGTGAAGTATTTGTGTGCGTATGTAGCCAGCAGGCGATATCTATGGAGGATTTAGCTGTCGAGACACTGCATTTCGCCATATTCCATTAGGTATGTATGTATTAGGGGGTATTTAACATTGTTTTCAATATTTCAATCTGAGAGGCTCATCAGACTTGCGAGGTTGGTTTAATTTCGGCAAAAGCACCAGCGCGCTCTCTGTGCTGCGACTGCTAGACTAAATGGGCGGTAGAACTTAGTTGTATGGAGGGTGTATGTAGGATGGAAAAAAATCTTAGGCAGCTGCAAATCGAGGATTTTCGGGCCAGTTCAACTAGGTGTGAGGTGGTAGCTAACACTGAAGAGCGTACGCATAGAACATTCGACTTTTATGTTTCATTAAACGTAACGCTGTGTTGCGAAATCGAAGATTGCCCGTCTGCCACCAGCGGCAGAAATTAGTAACTATAAGAGCTTGGCCGGCGGCACATTTCGGATGGTCTGTGATAAATAAAATAATGTTTTCTACTTGGTTGCAGACATGTTATGATGATGCATTGTGTTTTTTTTCGTTATTTCATGGAGGGCCATAGGTGTCGTATGCACCCGGCCTGTAGAGGTTATGGTCATGGTTTAAGTTATATCGGGCATGCTTGATGTATCGAAACAGTGTTTGAAACAGCTTACTTCGTAGCAACATATGAAGTTGGGGAACCACACTCGGCATACTTACCTGGCGTAGGGGCTACCTGATCAAGCAGGGGGTTCCCCCTGGGTGAGGCGCTTCCATTGCACTTCGGTTTGCGCTGACCTCTGCGATTACCCCAAATGTGGGTAACTCGGGCGCGTAATTTTTGGTAGTCGGGACTGCGTTCGCGCTGTGTCCCGGTTTGTTTAAAAACATTTCAGTGCATTGCAGTTTGTATAATGTTGTGTACTTTTTCAATGTGTGGAATGGAGCAAATAGTACTTTGTATAATGAATTAGTTTGTTGATCAGTGTAATTTTTTGGGCAGAATAGAGCATTATATGTTTATAATTTAAAAGGTTTAAAAGGGTTGGGGGGGGGGGGGAGAGAGAAAATTATATATATATGTATGTATGTATGTATATATTCAATTGTAAATTAAAAATTGTGCTTGTAAACATTCGAATTAAAACATAATTCACCAAGTATGTGTAGGAAAATTCTTTTATTCACCTAACCTTACCTCCTCGAAACACGACTTGTGTACGAGAAGATAGTTCGAGGTGCAATGATAGGAAGGCCACTTGGCTCGTTGCGGGCCTACCCGACGTGAAGAGTTTCCTAAAAGATCAGTGTTTGAAACAACGCCTTTAACAATTATTTCTTACAGGCATAATGCAGAATGTATACTGTTATGTACCCGATCTCGAAATATTCCATTTCATGATAGTAAACGGCGGGGAGAAGTGGAGGAGCGTCGCAAACGTGCTGTCCGGCGACTCGGCCGGGGTGGCCCCCTCCCCTCCTCGCCCCCGCCCCCGAGAAATCGGAGGGGATGCAAACCGGAGGTCGCATAAATGCGTGCGATGGAGCAAGGAGTAGTGCATGAGTAGACGTCGAATGTTTTCCAGGCCCATTTTTAATTTTTTCCGGAGAATGTGGGAGCTTCCCGTGTGGATAAATGTAAAGGGAACTGCAACGTTGGTGTGTTACCCCACCCTGGCCCCCCCCCCCCCCCCCCCCCACAAAAAAAATTGCTTAAAGACTCATCAAATTTTCCCCTCCACGAAAATCTTTAGAAAAAAGGGAAAGATTTATGCGTTTTTAAAAGGGAAACCAGAGCGTGACAAAAAATTTTGTTTAGCCATCTGTATATAGGGAAGAGTGTGAAGTGAAAAAGGCCAAGGTGAAGTTTTTGTGTTGCGTATGTACCAGCAGGCGATATCTATGGGAGGATTTAGCTGTCGAGACACTGCATTTCGCCATATTCCATTAGGTAAGTATGTATTAGGGGGTTATTTAACATTGTTTTCAAATATTTCAATCTGAGAGGCTCACTCAGACTTGCGAGGTTGGTTTAATTCGGCAAAGCACCAGCGCGCTCTCTGTGCTGCGACTGCTAGACTAAATGGGCGGTAGAACTTAGTTGTATGGAGGTGTATGTAGGATGGAAAAAAATCTTAGGCAGCTGCAAATCGAGGATTTTCGGGCCAGTTCAACTAGGTGTGAGGTGGTAGCTAACACTGAAGAGCGTACGCATAGAACATTCGACTTTTATGTTTCATTAAACGTAACGCTGTGTGCGAAATCGAAGATTGCCCGTCTGCCACCAGCGGCAGAAATAGTAACTATAAGAGCTTGGCCGGCGGCACATTTCGGATGGTCTGTGATAAATAAAATAATGTTTTTCTACTTGGTTGCAGACATGTTATGATATGCATAGTGTTTTTTTTCGTTATTTCATGGAGGGCCATAGTGTCGTATGCACCCGGCTGTAGAGGTTATGGTCATGGTTTAAGTTATATCGGGGCATGCTTGATGTATCGAAACAGTGTTGAAACAGCTTACTCGTAGCAACATATGAAGTTGGGGAACCACACTCGGCATACTTACCTGGCGTTAGGGCTACCCTGATCAAGCAGGGGGTTCCCCCAGGGTGGGGGAGGCGCTTCCATTGCACTTCGGTTGCGGCTGACCTCTGCGATTACCCCAAATGGGGGTAACTCGGGCGCGTAATTTTTGGTAGTCGGGACTGCGTTCGCGCTGTCCCGGTGTTTAAAAACATTTCAGTGCATTGCAGTTTGTATAATGTTGTGTACTTTTTCAATGTGTGGAATGGAGCAAATAGTACTTTGTATAATGAATTAGTTTGTTGATCAGTGTAATTGTTTGGCAGAATAGAGCATTATATGTTTATAATTTAAAAGGTTTAAAGGGTTGGGGGGGGGGGAGAGAGAAAATTATATATATATGTATGTATGTATGTATATATTCAATTGTAAATTAAAAATTGTGCTTGTAAACATTCGAATTAAAACATAATTCACCAAGTATGTGTAGGAAAATTCTTTTATTCACCTAACCTTACCTCCTCGAAACACGACTTGTGTACGAGAAGATAGTTCGAGGTGCAATGAAGGAAGGCCACTTGGCTCGTTGCGGGCCTACCCGACGTGAAAGTTTTCCTAAAAGATCAGTGTTTGAAACAACGCCTTTAACAATTATTTCTTACAGGCATAATGCAGAATGTATACTGTTATGTACCCGATCTCGAAATATTCCATTTCATGATAGTAAACGCGCGGGAGAAGTGGAGGAGCGTCGCAAACGTGCTGTCCGGCGACTCGGCCGGGGTGCCCCCTCCCCTCCTCGACCCCGCGCCCCGAGAAATCGGAGGAGATGCAAACTCGGAGGTCGCATAAATGCGTGCGATGGAGCAAGGAGGTAGTGCATGAGTAGACGTCGAATGTTTCCCAGGTCATTTTTAATTTTTCCGGAGAATGTGGGAGGCTTCCCGTGCTGGATAAATGTAAATGAACTGCACGTTGTGTGTTACCGGCCCAGCGCGTGAGCACTGGGCACAACAAAAAATTGCTTAAAGACTCATCAAATGTTCCCCTCCACGGAAATCTTTAGTAAAAAGGCGAAAGATTTATGCGTTTGAAGGGAAACCAGAGCGTGACTAAAATATGATTAGCATCTGTATATAGGGAAGAGTGTGAAGTGAAAAGGCCACGGTGAAGTATTTGTGTGCGTATGTAGCCAGCAGGCGATATCTATGGAGGATTTAGCTGTCGAGACACTGCATTTCGCCATATTCCATTAGGTAAGTATGTATTAGGGGGTATTTAACATTGTTTTCAAATATTTCAATCTGAGAGGCTCATCAGACTTGCGAGGTTGGTTTAATTCGGCAAAGCACCAGCGCGCTCTCTGTGCTGCGACTGCTAGACTAAATGGGCGGTAGAACTTAGTTGTATGGAGGTGTATGTAGGATGGAAAAAAAATCTTTGGCAGCTGCAAATCGAGGATTTTCGGGCCAGTTCAACTAGGTGTGAGGTGGTAGCTAACACTGAAGAGCGTACGCATAGAACATTCGACTTTTATGTTTCATTAAACGTAACGCTGTGTGCGAAATCGAAGATTGCCCGTCTGCCACCAGCGGCAGAAATAGTAACTATAAGAGCTTGGCCGGCGGCACATTTCGGATGGTCTGTGATAAATAAAATAATGTTTTCTACTTGGTTGCAGACATGTTATGATATGCATAGTGTTTTTTTTCGTTATTTCATGGAGGGCCATTAGTGTCGTATGCACCCGGCTGTAGAGGTTATGGTCATGGTTTAAGTTATATCGGGCATGCTTGATGTATCGAAACAGTGTTGAAACAGCTTACTCGTAGCAACATATGAAGTTGGGGAACCACACTCGGCATACTTACCTGGCGTAGGGGCTACCCTGATCAAGCAGGGGGTTCCCCCAGGGTGAGGCGCTTCCATTGCACTTCGGTTGCGCTGACCTCTGCGATTACCCCAAATGTGGGTAACTCGGGCGCGTAATTTTTGGTAGTCGGGACTGCGTTCGCGCTGTCCCGGTGTTTAAAAACATTTCAGTGCATTGCAGTTTGTATAATGTTGTGTACTTTTTCAATGTGTGGAATGGAGCAAATAGTACTTTGTATAATGAATTAGTTTGTTGATCAGTGTAATTGTTTGGCAGAATAGAGCATTATATGTTTATAATTTAAAAGGTTAAAAGGGTTGGGGGGGGGGGGAGAGAGAAAATTATATATATATGTATGTATGTATGTATAATATTCAATTGTAAATTAAAAATTGTGCTTGTAAACATTCGAATTAAAACATAATTCACCAAGTATGTGTAGGAAAATTCTTTTATTCACCTAACCTTACCTCCTCGAAACACGACTTGTGTACGAGAAGATAGTTCGAGGTGCAATGAAGGAAGGCCACTTGGCTCGTTGCGGGCCTACCCGACGTGAAAGTTTTCCTAAAAGATCAGTGTTTGAAACAACGCCTTTAACAATTATTTCTTACAGGCATAATGCAGAATGTATACTGTTATGTACCCGATCTCGAAATATTCCATTTCATGATAGTAAACGGCGGGAGAAGTGGAGGAGCGTCGCAAACGTGCTGTCCGGCGACTCGGCCGGGGTGCCCCCTCCCCTCCTCGACCCCGCGCCCGAGAAATCGGAGGAGATGCAAACTCGGAGGTCGCATAAATGCGTGCGATGGAGCAAGGAGGTAGTGCATGAGTAGACGTCGAATGTTTCCCAGGTCATTTTTAATTTTTCCGGAGAATGTGGGAGGCTTCCCGTGCTGGATAAATGTAAATGAACTGCACGTTGTGTGTTACACCGGCCCAGCGCGTGAGCACTGGGCACAACAAAAAATTGCTTAAAGACTCATCAAATGTTCCCCTCCACGGAAATCTTTAGTAAAAGGCGAAAGATTTATGCGTTTGAAGGGAAACCAGAGCGTGACTAAAATATGATTAGCATCTGTATATAGGGAAGAGTGTGAAGTGAAAAGGCCACGGTGAAGTATTTGTGTGCGTATGTAGCCAGCAGGCGATATCTATGGAGGATTTAGCTGTCGAGACACTGCATTTCGCCATATTCCATTAGGTAAGTATGTATTAGGGGGTATTTAACATTGTTTTCAAATATTTCAATCTGAGAGGCTCATCAGACTTGCGAGGTTGGTTTAATTCGGCAAAGCACCAGCGCGCTCTCTGTGCTGCGACTGCTAGACTAAATGGGCGGTAGAACTTAGTTGTATGGAGGTGTATGTAGGATGGAAAAAAATCTTAGGCAGCTGCAAATCGAGGATTTTCGGGCCAGTTCAACTAGGTGTGAGGTGGTAGCTAACACTGAAGAGCGTACGCATAGAACATTCGACTTTTATGTTTCATTAAACGTAACGCTGTGTGCGAAATCGAAGATTGCCCGTCTGCCACCAGCGGCAGAAATAGTAACTATAAGAGCTTGGCCGGCGGCACATTTCGGATGGTCTGTGATAAATAAAATAATGTTTTCTACTTGGTTGCAGACATGTTATGATATGCATAGTGTTTTTTTTCGTTATTTCATGGAGGGCCATAGTGTCGTATGCACCCGGCTGTAGAGGTTATGGTCATGGTTTAAGTTATATCGGGCATGCTTGATGTATCGAAACAGTGTTGAAACAGCTTACTCGTAGCAACATATGAAGTTGGGGAACCACACTCGGCATACTTACCTGGCGTAGGGGCTACCCTGATCAAGCAGGGGGTTCCCCCAGGGTGAGGCGCTTCCATTGCACTTCGGTTGCGCTGACCTCTGCGATTACCCCAAAATGTGGGTAACTCGGGCGCGTAATTTTTGGTAGTCGGGACTGCGTTCGCGCTGTCCCGGTGTTTAAAAACATTTCAGTGCATTGCAGTTTGTATAATGTTGTGTACTTTTTCAATGTGTGGAATGGAGCAAATAGTACTTTGTATAATGAATTAGTTTGTTGATCAGTGTAATTGTTTGGCAGAATAGAGCATTATATGTTTATAATTTAAAAGGTTAAAAGGGTTGGGGGGGGGGGGGAGAGAGAAAATTATATATATATGTATGTATGTATGTATATATTCAATTGTAAATTAAAAATTGTGCTTGTAAACATTCGAATTAAAACATAATTCACCAAGTATGTGTAGGAAAAATTCTTTTATTCACCTAACCTTACCTCCTCGAAACACGACTTGTGTACGAGAAGATAGTTCGAGGTGCAATGAAGGAAGGCCACTTGGCTCGTTGCGGGCCTACCCGACGTGAAAGTTTTCCTAAAAGATCAGTGTTTGAAACAACGCCTTTAACAATTATTTCTTACAGGCATAATGCAGAATGTATACTGTTATGTACCCGATCTCGAAATATTCCATTTCATGATAGTAAACGGCGGGAGAAGTGGAGGAGCGTCGCAAACGTGCTGTCCCGGCGACTCGGCCGGGGTGCCCCCTCCCCTCCTCGACCCCGCGCCCGAGAAATCGGAGGAGATGCAAACTCGGAGGTCGCATAAATGCGTGCGATGGAGCAAGGAGGTAGTGCATGAGTAGACGTCGAATGTTTCCCAGGTCATTTTTAATTTTTCCGGAGAATGTGGGAGGCTTCCCGTGCTGGATAAATGTAAATGAACTGCACGTTGTGTGTTACCGGCCCAGCGCGTGAGCACTGGGCACAACAAAAAATTGCTTAAAGACTCATCAAATGTTCCCCTCCACGGAAATCTTTAGTAAAAGGCGAAAGATTTATGCGTTTGAAGGGAAACCAGAGCGTGACTAAAATATGATTAGCATCTGTATATAGGGAAGAGTGTGAAGTGAAAAGGCCACGGTGAAGTATTTGTGTGCGTATGTAGCCAGCAGGCGATATCTATGGAGGATTTAGCTGTCGAGACACTGCATTTCGCCATATTCCATTAGGTAAGTATGTATTAGGGGGTATTTAACATTGTTTTCAAATATTTCAATCTGAGAGGCTCATCAGACTTGCGAGGTTGGTTTAATTCGGCAAAGCACCAGCGCGCTCTCTGTGCTGCGACTGCTAGACTAAATGGGCGGTAGAACTTAGTTGTATGGAGGTGTATGTAGGATGGAAAAAAATCTTAGGCAGCTGCAAATCGAGGATTTTCGGGCCAGTTCAACTAGGTGTGAGGTGGTAGCTAACACTGAAGAGCGTACGCATAGAACATTCGACTTTTATGTTTCATTAAACGTAACGCTGTGTGCGAAATCGAAGATTGCCCGTCTGCCACCAGCGGCAGAAATAGTAACTATAAGAGCTTGGCCGGCGGAACATTTCGGATGGTCTGTGATAAATAAAATAATGTTTTCTACTTGGTTGCAGACATGTTATGATATGCATAGTGTTTTTTTTCGTTATTTCATGGAGGGCCATAGTGTCGTATGCACCCGGCTGTAGAGGTTATGGTCATGGTTTAAGTTATATCGGGCATGCTTGATGTATCGAAACAGTGTTGAAACAGCTTACTCGTAGCAACATATGAAGTTGGGGAACCACACTCGGCATACTTACCTGGCGTAGGGGCTACCCTGATCAAGCAGGGGGTTCCCCCAGGGTGAGGCGCTTCCATTGCACTTCGGTTGCGCTGACCTCTGCGATTACCCCAAATGTGGGTAACTCGGGCGCGTAATTTTTTGGTAGTCGGGACTGCGTTCGCGCTGTCCCGGTGTTTAAAAACATTTCAGTGCATTGCAGTTTGTATAATGTTGTGTACTTTTTCAATGTGTGGAATGGAGCAAATAGTACTTTGTATAATGAATTAGTTTGTTGATCAGTGTAATTGTTTGGCAGAATAGAGCATTATATGTTTATAATTTAAAAGGTTAAAAGGGTTGGGGGGGGGGGGAGAGAGAAAATATATATATTATATGTATGTATGTATGTATATATTCAATTGTAAATTAAAAATTGTGCTTGTAAACATTCGAATTAAAACATAATTCACCAAGTATGTGTAGGAAAATTCTTTTATTCACCTAACCTTACCTCCTCGAAACACGACTTGTGTACGAGAAGATAGTTCGAGGTGCAATGAAGGAAGGCCACTTGGCTCGTTGCGGGCCTACCCGACGTGAAAGTTTTCCTAAAAGATCAGTGTTTGAAACAACGCCTTTAACAATTATTTCTTACAGGCATAATGCAGAATGTATACTGTTATGTACCCGATCTCGAAATATTCCATTTCATGATAGTAAACGGCGGGAGAAGTGGAGGAGCGTCGCAAACGTGCTGTCCGGCGACTCGGCCGGGGTGCCCCCTCCCCTCCTCGACCCCGCGCCCGAGAAATCGGAGGAGATGCAAACTCGGAGGTCGCATAAATGCGTGCGATGGAGCAAGGAGGTAGTGCATGAGTAGACGTCGAATGTTTCCCAGGTCATTTTTAATTTTTCCGGAGAATGTGGGAGGCTTCCCGTGCTGGATAAATGTAAATGAACTGCACGTTGTGTGTTACCGGCCCAGCGCGCGTGAGCACTGGGCACAACAAAAAATTGCTTAAAGACTCATCAAATGTTCCCCTCCACGGAAATCTTTAGTAAAAGGCGAAAGATTTATGCGTTTGAAGGGAAACCAGAGCGTGACTAAAATATGATTAGCATCTGTATATAGGGAAGAGTGTGAAGTGAAAAGGCCACGGTGAAGTATTTGTGTGCGTATGTAGCCAGCAGGCGATATCTATGGAGGATTTAGCTGTCGAGACACTGCATTTCGCCATATTCCATTAGGTAAGTATGTATTAGGGGGTATTTAACATTGTTTTCAAATATTTCAATCTGAGAGGCTCATCAGACTTGCGAGGTTGGTTTAATTCGGCAAAGCACCAGCGCGCTCTCTTGTGCTGCGACTGCTAGACTAAATGGGCGGTAGAACTTAGTTGTATGGAGGTGTATGTAGGATGGAAAAAAATCTTAGGCAGCTGCAAATCGAGGATTTTCGGGCCAGTTCAACTAGGTGTGAGGTGGTAGCTAACACTGAAGAGCGTACGCATAGAACATTCGACTTTTATGTTTCATTAAACGTAACGCTGTGTGCGAAATCGAAGATTGCCCGTCTGCCACCAGCGGCAGAAATAGTAACTATAAGAGCTTGGCCGGCGGCACATTTCGGATGGTCTGTGATAAATAAAATAATGTTTTCTACTTGGTTGCAGACATGTTATGATATGCATAGTGTTTTTTTTTTCGTTATTTCATGGAGGGCCATAGTGTCGTATGCACCCGGCTGTAGAGGTTATTGGTCATGGTTTAAGTTATATCGGGCATGCTTGATGTATCGAAACAGTGTTGAAACAGCTTACTCGTAGCAACATATGAAGTTGGGGAACCACACTCGGCATACTTACCTGGCGTAGGGGCTACCCTGATCAAGCAGGGGGTTCCCCCAGGGTGAGGCGCTTCCATTGCACTTCGGTTGCGCTGACCTCTGCGATTACCCCAAATGTGGGTAACTCGGGCGCGTAATTTTTGGTAGTCGGGGACTGGCGTTCGCGCTGTCCCGGTGTTTTAAAAAACATTTCAGTGCATTGCAGTTTGTATAATGTTGTGTACTTTTTCAATGTGTGGAATGGAGCAAATAGTACTTTGTATAATGAATTAGTTTGTTGATCAGTGTAATTGTTTGGCAGAATAGAGCATTATATGTTTATAATTTAAAAGGTTAAAAGGGTTTGGGGGGGGGGGAGAGAGAAAAATTATATATATATGTATGTATGTATGTATATATTCAATTGTAAATTAAAAATTGTGCTTGTAAACATTCGAATTAAAACATAATTCACCAAGTATGTGTAGGAAAATTCTTTTATTCACCTAACCTTACCCTCCTCGAAACACGACTTGTGTACGAGAAGATAGTTCGAGGTGCAATGAAGGAAGGCCACTTGGCTCGTTGGGGGGCCTACCCGACGTGAAAGTTTTCCTAAAAGATCAGTGTTTGAAACAACGCCTTTAACAATTATTTCTTACAGGCATAATGCAGAATGTATTTCTGTTATGTACCCGATCTCGAAATATTCCATTTCATGATAGTAAACGGCGGGAGAAGTGGAGGAGCGTCGCAAACGTGCTGTCCGGCGACTCGGCCGGGGTGCCCCCTCCCCTCCTCGACCCCGCGCCCGAGAAATCGGAGGAGATGCAAACTCGGAGGTCGCATAAATGCGTGCGATGGAGCAAGGAGGTAGTGCATGAGTAGAACGTCGAATGTTTCCCAGGTCATTTTTAATTTTTTCCGGAGAATGTGGGAGGCTTCCCGTGCTGGATAAATGTAAATGAACTGCACGTTGTGTGTTACCGGCCCAGCGCGTGAGCACTGGGCACAACAAAAAATTGCTTAAAGACTCATCAAATGTTCCCCTCCAAAGGAAATCTTTAGTAAAAGGCGAAAGATTTATGCGTTTGAAGGGAAACCAGAGCGTGACTAAAATATGATTAGCATCTGTATATAGGGAAGAGTGTGAAGTGAAAAGGCCACGGTGAAGTATTTGTGTGCGTATGTACCAGCAGGCGATATCTATGGAGGATTTAG
>JARBHB010000548.1:0-11275 GCA_029891345.1 Dryococelus australis | reverse complement strand
AGTTTTGGAAACCACAAAGTTTTGTAATAAATTTACCCCAAAAACGACAATTGGAACATGTTTCTATATAGCAAAATTGAACTTTGTCTTCATTCTTTAAGCAAATGTATTTTTAACTTTTGTAAGGGAAAAATTATTTTAAGGGAAAATTTCTTAAAAAGTATTGAAGTGAGGATAATCAAAAAGTTTTTAAAAAATTCCCAAAAAAAACGACAAATGAAAATGTGTTCTTTTGCTGAATTGAAATGTTGTCAAAAATTTTAAGCAAATCGTATTATTACATTTTGTAAGAAATTTGTAAGGGTTTTTCTTAGAAGATTTAAGTGGGTACCCATCAAAAGTTTTTAAAAAAATATACCCCAAAAACACAAATGGAATGTGTTCTTTTATGGGGAAAATTGAATGTTGTCCATTTTAAGCAAATGTGTTAAATTCTTGTAAGGCAATTTTGAACCCATGGTTTTTTAAAAAAAGTTTTGGGTTTTGGGGAACCCATCAAAAGTTTTGTAATAAATATATCCCAAAAAAACAAATAGTAACATGTTTCTTATAGTGAATTGAATGTTTTAAAATTTTAAAGCAAATGTAGTTTTTAATTTTGAAAGGACAATTTTTAAAATGCTTTTTTTCTTTGAAGTATTGATGTTAGGATACCATCGTTTTTGGGTAAAAATTTCCCAAAAAACAAAATTTAACATTTTTTAAATAAATTAACTTTGTCTTTATTCTTAGCAAATCGTTTTTTAAATTTTTTAAAAAAAATTTTTTAATGCGTCTTTTTAGAATTTTAAAATGGAGGTAAAAATCAAAGTTTATAAATATATCAAAAACAAAATGATAAATGTGTTTTTTTAAGTGAAAAAAAGTTGTATAATTTTAAAGCAAATCGATTATACTTTTAAGGACAATTTTTCATGGTACTCTTAAAATTTTTATGTGGGGGAACAAAGTTTTTTAAAAATTATACCCCAAAAATCAAAAATGAAAAACTTTTTTTCATATGTTTAATTGAACGTTTTAAATTTTAAGCAATCGTTTTTTTAAAATTTTGTAAGGACAATTTTTTACATGGTATTCTTAGAAGTTTTAAAGGTGGAACAAATCAAAGTTTTTAAAAAATATATCCCCAAAAACGAAAAAGGGCATGTGTTCTATATGTGAATTGAACGGTTGTCATTTTTTTAAAGCAAATCTAGTTATTACATTTTTTGTAGGACAATTTTTACATGCGTTTTTCTTAGGATTAAGTGTAGGATAATAAAAATTTTTTAATAAATTATCCCAAAAACACAAATGGGGTAAAAATGTTTTTTATAAAAGAATTAAACTGTTGCTTTTCTTAAGAAACGTAGTTATTACTTTTGAAAAGGAAAAATTTTACAGGGTTTTTCTTGAAGATTGAAGTTTTTGGTTAAAAAAAAAAGTTTTTTAAAAAAATATCCCAAAAACGAAAATGGTACATTTGTTATATAGCTGAATTGACGGTTGTCATTTTTAGAAAATCGTGTTTTTAATTTTGAAAGGGAAAAATGTACATCGAAATCTTAGAAGTTTTTAAAGTGAAATACCATAAATTTTTTAAATAATATACCCCAAAAAGAAAAATGGGAAAGGGTTTTCTTATAGTGAATTAAACTTTTGCAAATTTCAAGCAAATGTTTTATTTCTTTTTTTCTTGAAAGGGACAATTTTTCATGCGTTTTTCTTGAAAATTGAGTGTGGCCCATCAAATTTTTGAATAATATATCCAAAACGAAAAATGGAACATGTTTTTATATGTTAATTTGATGTTTTTTAAATTTTAGCAAAGGGGTTTTTTCATTTTAAGGGGAAAATTGTTCATGGTATTTTTAGAAGTTTTGAAGTTGGTTAAAACAAAAGTTTTTAATAAATATATCCAAAACGACAAATGATTCTGTGTTCTAAAAAGTAATTACTTTTTTCTTAATTTTTAAAGCAAATGTTTTTAATTAAATTTTGAAAGGAAATTATTTACATGGTCTTTTTGGAAGATTGAGTGTAGGTTCCCCAAATCAAAGTTTTTAAAAATATATCCAAAAAGGAAAATGAGTAACTGTGTTCTTTTTAAAGCTGAATTAAATGTTGTTTAATTTTAAAAAAATTTTATTTTTTTAATTTTTTTAAAAAAAAATTTTTTAAAGCGTTTTTTAAAAATTTTGAGGTGGTCCCACCAAAAGTTTTGTAATAAATTACCCAAAAAAAAACGAAAAAAGGTAATGTGTTCTATATAGTTTAATTAATGTTTTATTTAGCAAATCGTATTTTAAATTTCTTGAAGGACAATTTTACATGCTTTTCTTAGAAGTATTGATTTGTGGGATCCCAAAAGTTTTTAAAAAATATACCCAAAAAACGAAAATGAGAAACATGTTTCTATTAGCTAATTTGAATGTTGTTATTTTAAAAGCAAATGTAGTTATTCTTTTTTTAGGAAATTTTGAAAAGGGTTTTCTTTGAAGTTTTTGATTTGAGGATACACTAAAGTTTTATATAAAAATACCCCAAAAAAAAAAAATGGTACAGTGTTCTAATAGCTAATTGAACGTTGAAAAAAATTTTTTAAGAAAAGTATTTATTAAATTCTTGTAAGAAAATTTTGTTAACACCCCCCCCCCCCCCCCCCCCCCCCCCCCCCCCCCCGGGGGGGGGGGGGGGGGGGGGGGGGGGGGGGGGGGGGGGGGGGGGGATTAAAATGTGGGAATTTCAAAGTTTTTTTAATAAATATACCCAAAAAACAAAATGGAAACATGTTTCAAAATTAGTAATTGAATGTTGTTTTAATCTTAAGCAAATCGATTTATACTTTTTAAAGGACAATTTTACATGGTTCTTTTTGAAGTATTGAGGTGGGATCCCACTCAAAGTTTTTAAAAATATCCCCCAAAAACAATGAGAAACATTGTTTATGCTAAATTTAAAATGTTGTCTTATTTTTAAAGAAAAACGTAGTTATTACTTTTTCTTAAGACAATTTTTACAGGTTTTTAGAAGTTTGAGGTAATACATAAAAAGTTTTAAAAATATACCCCAAAACGAAAAATGAAAACATGTTTTAATGGGAATTAATTTTTCCCTTTTCTTAAGCAATGTTTTTTTAATTCTGTAAGGACTTTGTTCATGGGTCTTCTTAGAAGTATTAAAGTGGGTTAAACTCAAAAAAAGTTTTTAATAAATAATCCCAAAAACGAAAATGATAACATGGTTTATATAGTTTAATTGAACTTTGTCTTTTTAAGCAAATCGTATTATTACATTTTTAAGGACAATTTTTCATGCTTTTTTTTAGAAGTTTTGAGTGTAAGAAACCATAAAAAATTTTTGTAAAAAAATATACCCAAAAACACAAATGAAAATGTTTCAAATTTGCTAATTAAACTGTTGTCTTTTCTTAAGCAAATCGTGTTATTAATTTTGAAAAGGGAAAATTTTGTTACATGCGTTTTCTTAAAAGGGATTGAGTGTTAACCCCAAAAAAAGTTTTGTAAAAATATATCCCAAAAAGACAAAAGTAAATGTTTTAAAATTAATTGAACTGTTGTTTATTTTAAGAAATGTGTTTTAATTCTTTAAAAAAAAATTTTTTACAGGATTTTGAAGTATTGGTGTAGGAAATAAAAATTTTTTAAAATAAATATATCCCAAAAACGAAAAATTTTAAAAAATTTTTTCTATATGTAATTAATGTTTTATAATTCTTAAGAAAATCGAGTTATTACTTTTAAGGAAATTTTTTCATGGTTTTTTTAGAAATTAAAGGTGGTACCATAAAAAGTTTTGTAAAAATATATCCCAAAAACAAAAATGAGAAACATTTTTCTTTAAATTTTAATTGAATGTTGTTTTATTTTAAGCAAATGTATTTAAAACATTTTTGAAAGGACAATTAGTCCGGGAAATTCTTAAAAAGATTAAAGGTGGATAAACTCAAAGTTTTTAAAAATTATCCAAAAACAAAAAGGTAAATGTTTTAATTAGTGAAAAAACTTTTGTCATAATTCTTAAGCAAATGTAAGTTTTTACATTTTTTAAAGGGAAAATTGTTCCTTTATTTTAAAGTATTGAAATAGTTTTATTTTCAAATTTTTAAAAAATTTTCCCCAAAAAGGAAAATGAGAAATTTTTTTATAGTTTTAATTTGAATGTTGTCTTCTTAAAAAAATCGTAGTTTTTTTACTTTCTTGTAAGGACTTTTTTTCATGGTATTTTAGAAGTATTGAGTAAAAGGTACCACTAAAATTTTGTAATAATATATCCAAAAAAAAAATGAGTAACATGTGTTCTATATGTGAATTGAACTTTGTCATTTTTTAAAGCAAACGTGTTATTAAATTCTTGTAAGGAAAATTTGTACATGCGTTTTTTAAAAGTATTGATGGTAGGCTCCACTCAAAAGTTTTTTAATAAATATACCCAAAAAAACGAAAATGAGAAACATGTGTTCTATAAGTAATTAAATGTTTCTTTTTCTAAGCAAAATCGTATTTTTAATTTGTAAGGAAAATTTTTTAACATCTTTCTTTTGAAGTATGATGTTTTTAATCCACTTTTTTTTTGTAAAATAATAAAAAAAAACGACAAATGAGACATGTTTCTATATAGTTTTAATTAACTGTTGCTTACTTAAGAAAAGTAGTTTTTTCATTCTTGTAGGACAATTTTTACATGGTTTTTTTAAAATATTGATGGTAGGAACATCAAAGTTTTTAATAAATATATCCCAAAAACGACAAATGAGTAAATGTGTTCTATATAGCTGAATTTAAAACTGTTGTCATAATTCTTAAGCAAACCTTTATTTTTTAAATTCTTGTAAAAAACAATTTGTTAACATGCGTTTTCTTAAAAAGTATTGATGTGGTAGGATACACTCAAAGTTTGTAATAATATACCCCAAAAAACCAAATGAGAACATGTGTCTATATACTTAATTGAATGTTGTCTCATTCTTAAGCAAATCGTAGTTATACATTCTTGTAGGACAATTAGTTACATGCGTACTTCTTAAAAGGAATTGAATTGAGGAATAACTAAAAATTTTTTTATAATAAATATTTTCCAAAAACGAAAAAATTTAACATGTGTTCTTTTTAAAGTAATGAATGTTGTCTTATTTCTTAAGCAATCGTAGTTATTACTGCTTTAAGGACAATTAGTTACATTGCGTACTTCTTAGAAGAAATAAGTGTAGGTATAACAACTCAAAAGTTTTGAATAAATATATCCCAAAAACGACAAATGAGTAACATGTGTTCATATAGCTGAATTGAACTGTTGTCTTTTTCTTAAGCAAAATCGTAGTTAATTACATTTTTAAGGACAATTAGTTACATGCGTACTTTAAAAGTTTGAAATGTAGGTATACAATCAAAAGTTTTGTAATAAAAAATCCCAAAAAACGACAAATGAGTAACTTGTGTCTATAAGCTGAATTAAAATGTTGTCATAATTCTTAAGAAATCGAGTTATTACATTTTTGTAAGACAATTTGTTACTTTGGGTATTTTCTTAGAAGGATGAAGTGTTGGTACCAGCAAAAGTTTTGTAATAATAATTTTCCCCAAAAACGACAATGAGTAACTTTGGTTCTTAATATAGCTTAATTGAACTGTTGTCTTCATTCTTAAGAAATGTAGTTAAAACATTCTTGAAAGGGAAACAATTATTACATGGTACTTCTTAGAAGTTTTTGAAGTGTAGGTATAATTCAAAAGTTTTATAATAAATAACCCCAAAAACGACAAATGAGTAATTGTGTTTTATTTAGCTGAATTGAACGGTTGTCTTTAATTCTTAAGCAAATCGTAGTTATTACATTCTTGTAAGGACAATTGTTTAATGGGGATTTCTTAGAAGGATTGAAGTGGTTGGTACCAGTCTAAATTTTTTGTAATAAATATTCCCAAAAACGACAATGAGTACATGTCTTTCTATATAGCTTAATTGAACTGTTGTCTTCATTTAAGCAAATCGAGTTAACATTTTGTAAGGACATTAGTTGCATGGTACTTCTTAGAAGTATTGAAGTGAAAGATATACTCAAAAGTTTTAATAAATATATCCCAAAAACGACAAATGAGTACATGTGTTCTATATAGCTGAATTGAACTGTTGTCATTATTTTTAAGAAAATCGTAGTTAAAACATTTTGTAGGACAATTATTACATGGTATTTTAGAAATTAAAAGTGTAGGTATAACTAAAAAGTTTTTAAAAAATATACCAAAAACGACAAATGATAATGTGTTCTTTTAGCTGAATTAAACTGTTGTCTTAATTTTTTGCAAAGGTAGTTATTAATCTTTTTAAGGCAATTTTTTTAATGGAAATTTCAGAAATTGAAGTGGGTACAGCCAAAGTTTTTAATAAATATACCCCAAAAACACAATGAGTACATGTTTTATTGTATTTAAAAGTTGTCTTATTTTGGCAACGAAGTTAAATTTCTGTAAGGAAAATTGGTTATGGGTTTTTAGAAGAAAAGTGTGGAAAATTCAAAAGTTTTTAAAAAATATACCCAAAAAAAAATGGAACATGTTTCTTATAGCTAATTGCTTTTGTCAATTCTTAAAAAATGTATTTTTTACATTTTTAAAGGAAAATTTGAAATGGTTTTTTTAAAAATTTTTTTGGAGGGAATAACTCAAGTTTTGTAATAAAATACCCAAAAAACGCAAAGGAAAAATTGTGTTCTTTTAGCTAATTAATGTTGTTTTTTTCTTAAGCAAATCGTTTATTACATTCTTGTAAGGGAAAAATTATTTACATGCGTTCTTTAGAAGTTTTAAAAAGTGTGGGTTACCCCAAAAAGTTTTTTAATAAATATACCCCAAAACGACAATGGAAACATGTGTTCTATATAGCTATTGAACTTGTCTTATTCTTAAGCAAATGTGTTTTACATTCTTGTAGGAAAATTTTAAAAAGCGTATTTTTTAGGGGATTGAAGTTTTGGTACATAAAAAAGTTTTTTTAATAATATACCCCAAAAACGAAAATGGTCATGTTTCTTTTGTTTAATTGAATTTGTCTTATTTTAAGCAAACGTATTATTACATTCTTAAGGACAATTTTCGGGGTTTTATTTTTAGAAGTTTTTAAGGTGGATAACTAAAAAGTTTTTAATAATTAACCCCAAAAAAACCAATGGTAATGTGTTTATAAGTTAATTAACTTTTTGTTTATTCTTAAGAAATCGTGTTATACTTCTTGAAGGACAAATGTTACATGGGTTTTCTTAGAAGTATTAAAGTTATTTTAATCAAAAATTTGTAATAATATACCCCAAAACGAAAATTTGAGTAACATGTTTTTAATAGTTTAATGAATGTTTTCTATTCTTAAGAAATGTAGTTTTTAAATTTCTGTAAGGCAATTTTTACTGCGTCTTCTTAGAATTATAAAGTTAGGATACAATCAAAATTTTTAAAAAAATTCCAAAAACAAAAAAGGTAAAATTTTTCTAATAGCGGAATTGCTTTTTGTTAATTTTTAAGCAAATCGTAGTTTTACTTTCTTGTGGGAATTTTTACTGGTATTTCTTAAAAGATTGGTTTTGGGCCCCAAAATCAAAAGTTTTAAAAATATACCCAAAAAAACGAAAAAAGATAAATTGTTTTTTAGCAAAAAGAAAGTTGTCTTTATTTTAAGCAATCGTAGTTTTTCATTCGAAAGGGGAAAATTTTTTACATGGATTCTTAAAATTTGATGGGGGAAACCAAAAAAGTTTTTAATAAATATACCCCAAAAAAAAAAAAAAAATGAAAATGTTTCTATTAGTAATGAAAGTTTCTTATTTAAAAACAATCGTAGTTATTACTTCTTGTAGGGAAAATTTTTCATGGTACTTTTTAGAAGTTTAAAGTGTGGGTTAAAACTCAAAAGTTTTTTAAAAATATACCCCAAAAGACAAATGGTAAAATGTGTTCTATATACAAATGAATGTTTTTCTTATTTTAAAGCAAATCTAGTTTAAAACTTTTGTAAGGGACAATTATTTCTGCGTACTTTTAGAAAAATTTGAATTGTGGTATAAAATCAAAATTTTTTTAAAATAAATATACCCCAAAAACACAAAGATAACATGTGTTTTTAAGTTAATTAATGTTTTATTCTTAAGAAATCGTAGTTTTTAATTTTTTAAAAGGGAATTTTTTTCCGGATTCTTGAAGTTTTGAAGTTTGGAAACCCCAAAAATTTTTTAAAATAAATATACCCCAAAAACGAAAAATGGAACATTTTTATATAGCTAATTAGTTGTTTCATTTTTAGCAAAGTATTTTAATTCTTTAAGGAAAATTTTGTTACTTTGTATTTTTTTTGAAGGATGAGTGAAATACCTCAAAATTTGTATAAATTACCCCAAAAAGACAAATAAACATTGTTTATATAGCTGAATTAAACGTTGTCAATTTTAAGCAATCGGTTTTAAACATTTTGTAAGGAAATTTGTCATGGGTATTTTAGAAGTTTTGGTTTTGGTAAATTTAAAAAGTTTTTAATAAATAACCCAAAAAACGAAAATGAGAACTGTTTCTTTTTGGTTTTAATTTGAACGTTTCTTCATTCTTAAGCAAATCGAGTTATTAATTTTTGAAAGGGAAAAATTTGAAAAATGGTTTCTTAAAAGTATTGATTTGTAGGTTAAACTAAAGGTTTAATAATATATCCCAAAACGAAAATGAAAAATTTGGTTCTTATAGCGGAATTAAAATTTGTCTTCTTCTTAAAAAAATTAGTTAAATAATTCTTTAAGGAAAATTATTTTAAGGTATTTTAGGTATTGGTGTAGTTAAACAAAAAATTTTTTTAAAATAAATATACCCCAAAAAAAGACAAATGAGTAACTGTGTTCTAAAAAGTAAAATTGACTGTTGTTTATTTTAGAAAACGTATTTATTAATTTTTAAGGAAAATTTTTTTTAATTTCTTTTTTTAGGGGGATTGGTGTAAATACCATAAAAAAGTTTGTAAAAAATATTCCCAAAAACGACAAATGAAAAAAATTTGTTTTATAGCTGAATTAATGTTGTACCATTTTTAACAAATCGTTGTTATAACTTCTTGTAAGGACAATTAGTTCATGGTACTTCTTAGAAGTATTGAAGTGTAGGATTACTAAAAGTTTTATAATAAATATATCCCAAAAACGACAAATGGGGTTAAAGTGTTCTATATAGCTTAATTGAACTGTTGTCTTATTCTTAAGCAAATCGTGTTATTACATTCTTGTAAGGAAAAATTGTTACATGCGTTCTTTTAGGTATTGAAGTGAGGTTACCCTCAAAGTTTTTAATAAATATATCCCAAAAACACAATTGTGTAACATGTGTTCTATATAGTAATTGAAGTTGTAAAATTCTTAAGCAAATCGTAGTTATACATTCTTGAAAGGCATTTGTTAATGCGTATTTCTTAGAAATTATGTGTAGGCTACAGTCAAAAGTTTTATAATAAATATATCCAAAAACGAAAAATGGTAACATGTGTTCTATATAGCTGAATTGAACTGTTGTCATAATTTTTAAAGAAAATCGTAGTTATTAATTCTTGTAAGGAAAATTTGTTACATGCGTATTTCTTAAAAAGGAATTGAGTGTTAGGCACCGTAAAAAGTTTTGTAATATATACCCAAAAGACAAATGAGTAACATTGTTTTTTTGCTAATTTGAACTGGTTGTCTTTTTTAAGCAAATCGTAGTTATTTATTCTTGTAAGGACAATTATTTACATGCGTACTTCTTAGAAGTATTGAAGTGAGGATACCACTAAAAAGTTTTATAATAATATATTCCAAAAAAAAAAATGAGTAACATGTGTTCTATATAGCTGAATTGAAACGTTGTCTTAATTCTTAAACAAATCGTAGTTTTTAAACATTCTTGTAAGGACAATTATTTAAATGCGTACTTTTGAAGTATTGAAGTGTAGGTATACAACTCAAGTTTTATAATAAATATATCCCAAAAACGACAAATGAGTAACATGTGTTTATATAGTTTAATTGAACTTTTTTTCTTCATTCTTATGCAACGTAGTTTTACATTCTTGTAAGGACAATTAGTTACATTGGTCTTCTTAGAAGAATGAAGTGTAGAATACAAACAAAAGTTTTGTAATAAATATATTCCCAAAACGACAAATAAAGTAACTTGTGTTCTATATGTGAATTGAAATTGCTGTCATAATTCTTAAGAAAATTTGTAGTTATTACATTCTTGTAATGACAAATATTTTCATGCGTTTTCTTAGAAGTATTGAAGTGTGGGTATACACTCTAAAGTTTTTATTAAATATATCCCAAAAACGACAATGATAACAGGGTGTTCTATATAGCTTAATTAAACATTGTCTTCATTCTTAAGCAAATCGTACTTATTACATTCTTTAAGGACAATTATTTACATGCGTACTTCTTAGAAGGTATTGATTGTAGGCATACCACTCAAAATTTTGTAATAAATATATCCAAAAACGAAAAATGAGTTAAATGTGTGTCTATATAGTTTGAATTGAACTTTGTCATAATTCTTAAGCAAATAGTAGTTATTACATTTTGTAAGGACAATTTGTTACATGCGTATTTCTTAGAAGGATTGATGTGTAGGCACCAGTAAAAAGTTTTGTAATAAATATATCCCAAAACGACAAATGAGTAACATGTGTTCGTATAGCTAATTAAACTGTTGTCTTCATTCTTAAGCAAATCGTAGTTATTACATTCTTTTAAGGAAAATTTATTACATGCGTACTTCTTAGAAGTATTGAAGTGTAGGTATAAAACTCAAAAGTTTTAAATAAAAAATTTTCCCAAAACGACAAATGAGTAACTTGGTTTATATAGCTGAATTAAACTGTTGTCATAATTCTTAGCAAACGTAGTTATTACATTCTTTAAGGACAATTTGTTACTTTGGTTTTTTTAGAAGGATTGATGTGAAACCACGTCAAAAGTATTGTAATAAATATATCCCAAAAAGGGACAAATGAAAAAATTGTTTTATATAGTTTAATTAAATTTGTCCCCATTCTTAAGCAAAATCGTTGTTAAACATTTTGTAAGGAAATTAGTGCATGGGTCTTCTTAGAAGTATTGAAGGGGAGGTATAAACTCAAAAGTTTTATAAAAATATATCCCAAAAACGACAAAGATAACATGTGTTTCATATAGCTGAATTGAACTTTGATAATTCTAAGCAATGTATTTTTCATTCTTTAAGGAAATTTATTTTCGGGTATTTTAAAGATTAAAGTGTGG
>JARBHB010000547.1:0-11285 GCA_029891345.1 Dryococelus australis | reverse complement strand
AACGACAAATGAGATAAATGTGATTTTATAGCTAATTAAATTGTTGTCATCATCCTTAAGCAAATTTATTTTTACATTCTTGTAAGGAAAATTTATTACAGGTATTTTTAAAAGTATTGGGGTAGGCACATAAAAAGTTTTGAATAAAAAACCCCAAAAACGAAAATGGAAATGTTTTTATTTTTCGAATTGAATTTGTCACTTTTTTGCAATCGTAGTTATTGCATTTTTAAGGACAATTGGGTTTACAGGCGTTTTTTCTTGAAGTTTTGATGTTGGATCCCAGTAAAAAGTTTTGAATAAAATAACCCAAAAGAAAAATGAATACATGTGTTTTTATACCCAATTTGAACTGTTGTATAATTTTAAACAAACTTTGTTTTTCTTCTTTAAAGGGAAAATTTAGTTCATGGGTTTTCTTGGAGTTTTTTTTGTGGTATACAAAAAAAATTTTTAAAAATAAATTACCCCAAAAAACAACAAATGAGTAACATGTGTTTATATGTGAATTAAAATTTGTCATCATTTTTAAGAAAACGTAGTTATTACATTTGTAAGGACAATTTTTACTGCTATTTTAGAAGTTTGGGGAGGCAACCTCAAAAGTTTTGTAAAAAATATACCCCAAAAACGACAAATGGTACATGGGGTCTTTTTACGAATTAACTGTTGCATATTCTTAAAAAAACGTAGTTATTGCATTCTTGTAAGGACAATTAGTTACAGGCGTATTTCTTTAGAAGTATTGATGTGTAGGCATACCAGTCAAAAGTTTTGTAATAAATATAACCCAAAATCGATAAATGAGATACATGTGTTCTATATAGCTGTATTGAACTGTTGTTCATCATTCTTAGCAAATCGTAGATATACATTCTTGTAAGGACAATTTGTTACATGCGTACTTCTTAGAAGTATTGAAGTGAAGGCATAACAGTCAAAAGTTTTGTAATAAATATATCCCAAAAAAACGACAAATGAGTAACATGTGTTCTATATAGCTTAATTGAACTGTTGTCATAATTCTTAAACTAATCGTGTTATTACATTCTTGTAAGGACAATTAGTTGCATGGGTTATTCTTGGCAGTATTGAATTGTAGGTTTACAACTAAAAAGTTTTAAAATAAATATATCCCAAAAACAACAAATGAGTAACATGTGTTCTATATAGCTGAATTGAACTGTTGTCATCATTCTTAAACAAATCGTAACCATTACAATCTTGTAAGGACAATTAGATGAATGGTTACTTCTTAGAAGTATTGAAGTGTAAGCACACCTCTCAAAAGTTTTGTAATAAATACAATCCTAAAACGACAAGTGAGTAACATGTGTTCTATATAGCTGAATTGAACTATTGTCATCATTCTTAAGCAAATGGTAGTTAATACATTCTCGTAAGGACAATTAGTTACATGCGTACTTCTTAGAAGTATTGAAGTGTAAGCATTCCACTAAAAAGTTTTGTAATAAATTCAACCCAAAAATGACAAATGAGTAACATGTGTTTCTATATAGCTGAATTGAACTGTTGTCTTCATTCTTAAGCAAATCGTAGTTATTACATTCTTGTAAGGACAATTAGTTACATGCGTATTTTCTTAGAAGTATTGATGTATAGGCATACCAGTCAAAAGTTTTGTAATAAATATATCAAAAAAACGACAAATGAGATAAATGTGATTTATATAGCTGAATTAAATTGTTGTCATCATTCTTAAGCAAATCGTAGTTATTACATTCTTGTAAGGACAATTATTTACATGCGTACTTTTTAGAAGTATTGGGGTAGGCATAACAGTAAAAAGTTTGTAATAAATTTATCCCAAAAACGACGAATGTGTAACAATGTGGTCTATTTAGCAGAATTAAACTGTTGTCATCATTCTTAAGCAAATCGTTGTTATTACATTCTTTTAAGGACAATTAGTTGCATGGGTTCTTCTTCGCAGTATTGAATTGTAGGTATACAACTAAAAAGTTTTAAAATAAATAATCCCAAAAACAACAAATGAGTAACATGTGTTCTATATAGCTGAATTGAACTGTTGTCATCATTCTTAAACAAATCGTAACAATTACAATCTTGTAAGGCCAATTAGATGCATGGGTACTTCTTAGAAGTATTGAAGTGTAAGCACACCTCTCAAAAGTTTTGTAATAAATACAATCCTAAAACGACAAGTGATTAACATGTGTTCTATATAGCTGATTTGAACTGTTTTCATCATTCTTAAGCAAATCGTAGTTATTACAATCTTGTACTGACAAAATATTTACATGCGTACTTCTTAGAGGTATTGAAGTGTAGGCATACAACTCAAAAGTTTTATAATAAATATAAACCCAAAAACGACAAATGAGATACATGTGTACTATATAGCTGAATTGAACTGTCGTCATCATTCTTAAGCAAATCGTAGTTATTACATTCTTGTAAGGACAATTAGTTACATGCGTACTTCTTAGAAGTATTGAAGTGTAGGCATACCACTAAAAAGTTTTTAATAAATTCAACCCAAAAATGACAAATGAGTAACATGTGTTCTATATAGCTGAATTGAACTGTTGTCATCATTCTTAAGCAAATCGTAGTTATTACATTCTTGTAAGGACAATTAGTTACATGCGTATTTCTTAGAAGTATTGATGTATAGGCATACCAGTCAAAAGTTTTGTAATAAATATATCCCAAAAAACGACAAATGAGATAAATGTTGATTTATATAGCTGAATTAAATTGTTGTCATCATTCTTAAGCAAATCGTAGTTATTACATTCTTGTAAGGACAATTATTTACATGCGTACTTTATAGAAGTATTGGGGTAAGCATACCAGTCAAAAGTTTTGTAATAAATATATCCCAAAAACGACGATTGTGTAACATGTGGTCTATTTAGCAGAATTAAACTGTTGTCATCATTCTTAAGAAAATCGTTTTTATTACATTCTTTTAAGGACAATTAGTTGCATGGGTTCTTCTTAGCAGTATTGAATTGTAGGTATACAACTCAAAAGTTTTATAATAAATAATCCAAAAAACGACAAATGAGTAACATGTGTTCTATATAGCTGAATTGAACTGTTGTCATCATTCTTAAACAAATCGTAACCATTACAATCTTGTAAGGACAATTAGATGCATGGTTACTTCTTAGAAGTATTGAAGTGTAAGCACACCTCTCAAAAGTTTTGTAATAAATACAATCCTAAAACGACAAGTGAGTTAACATGTGTTCTATATAGCTGAATTGAACTATTGTCATCATTCTTAAGCAAATGGTAGTTTTTACATTCTTGTAAGGACAATTAGTTACATGCGTACTTCTTAGAAGTATTGAAGTGTAGGCATACCACTAAAAAGTTTTGTAACAAATTCAACCCAAAAATGACAAATGAGTAACATGCTTTCTATATAGCTGAATTGAACTGTTGTCATCATTCTTAAGCAAATCTAGTTATTACAGTCTTGTAAGGACAATTAGTTACAGGCGTATTTCTTAGAGTATTGATGTGTAGGCATACCAGTCAAATGTTTTGTAATAAATATAACCCAAAAACGATAAATGAGATACATGTGTTCTATATAGCCGAATTGAACTGTTGTCATCATTCTTAAGCAAATCGTAGTTATTGCATTCTTGTAAGAACAATTAGTTACATGTGTATTTCTTAGAAGTGTTGATTCGAAGCATACAATTCAAAAGTTTGTAATAAATATATCCTTAAAACGACAAATGAGTAACATGTGTTCTATATAGCTGTATTGAACTGTTGTCATCATTCTTAAGCAAATCGTAGTATTACATTCTTGTAAGGACAATTTGTTACATGCGTACTTCTTAGAAGTATTGAAGTGAAGGCATAACAGTCAAAAGTTTTGTAATAAATAATCCAAAAACGACAAATGAGTAACATGTGTTCTATATAGCTGAATTGAACTGGTGTCATCATTCTTAAGCAAATGGTAGTTATTACATTTTGTAAGACAATTAGTTACATGCGTTCTTCTAAGCAGTATTGTAGTGTATGTATACAATTCAAAAGTTTTATACTAAATATATCCCAAAAACGACAAATGAGTAACATGTGTTCTATATAGCTGAATTGAACTGTTGTCATCATTCTTAAGCAAATCGTAGTTATTACATTCTTGTAAGGACAATTAGTTACATGCGTATTTCTTAGAAGTATTGATGTATAGGCATAAAAGTCAAAAGTTTTGTAATAAATATATCCCAAAAACGACAAATGAGATAAATGTGATTTATATAGCTGAATTAAATTGTTGTCATCATTCTTAAGCAAATCATAGTTATTACATTCTTGTAAGGACAATTATTACATGAGTACTTTATAGAAGTATTGGGGTAGGCATACCAGTCAAAAGTTTTGTAATAAATATATCCTAAAAACGACAAATGAGTAACATGTGTTCTATATAGCTGAATTGAACTGTTGTCATCATTCTTAAGCAAATCGTAGTTATTACATTCTTGTAAGGACAATTAGTTACATGCGTATTTCTTAGAAGTATTGATGTATAGGCATACCAGTCAAAAGTTTTGTAATAAATATATCCCAAAAACGACAAATGAGATAAATGTGATTTATATAGCTAAATTAAATTGTTGTCATCATTCTTAAGCAAATCGAAGTTATTACATTCTTGTAAGGACAATTATTTACATGCGTACTTTATAGAAGTATTGGGGTAGGCATACCAGTCAAAAGTTTTGTAATAAATATATCCTAAAAACGACAAATGAGTAACATGTGTTCTATATATCTGAATTGAACTGTTGTCATAATTCTTAAACTAAACGTTGTTATTACATTCTTGTAAGGACAATTAGTTGCATGGGTTATTCTTGGCAGTATTGAATTGTAGGTATACAACTAAAAAGTTTTAAAATAAATATATCCCATAAACAACAAATGAGTAACATGTGATCTATATAGATGAATTGAACTGTTGTCATCATTCTTAAACAAATCGTAACCATTACAATCTTGTAAGGACAATTAGATGCATGGGTACTTCTTAGAAGTATTGAAGTGTAAGCACACCTCTCAAAAGTTTTGTAATAAATACAATCCTAAAACGACAAGTGAGTAACATGTGTTCTATATAGCTGAATTGAACTGTTTTCATCATTCTTAAGCAAATCGTAGTTATTACAATGTTGTAATGACAAATATTTACATGCGTACTTCTTAGAGGTATTGAAGTGTAGGCATACAACTCAAAAGTTTTATAATAAATATGTCCCAAAAACGACAAATGAGTAACATGTGTTCTATATAGCTGAATTGAACTGTTGTCATCATTCTTAAGCAAATCGTAGTTATTACATTCTTGTAAGGACAATTAGTTACATGCGTATTTCTTAGAAGTATTGATGTATAGGCATACCAGTCCAAAGTTTTGTAATAAATATATCCCAAAAACGACAAATGAGTAACATGTGTTCTATATAGCCGAATTGAACTGTTGTCATCATTCTTAAGCAAATCGTTGTTATTACATTCTTTTAAGGACAATTAGTTGCAATGGGATCTTCTTAGCAGTATTGAATTGTAGGTATACAACTCAAAAGTTTTATAATAAATATATCCAAAAAACGACAAATGAGTAACATGTGTTCTATATAGCTGAATTGAACTGTTGTCATCATTCTTAAACAAATCGTAACCATTACAATCTTATAAGGACAATTAGATGCATGGTTACTTCTTAGAAGTATTGAAGTGTAAGAACACCTCTCAAAAGTCTTGTAATTAATACAATCCTAAAACGACAAGTGAGTAACATGTGTTCTATATAGCTGAATTGAACTGTTGTCATAATTCTTAAGCAAATGGTAGTTATTACATTCTTGTAAGGACAATTAGTTACATGCGTTCTTCTAAGCAGTATTGTAGAGTATTTATACAACTCAAAAGTTTTATACTAAATATATCCCAAAAACGACAAATGAGTAACATGTATTCTATATAGCTGAATTGAACTGTTTTCATCATTCTTAAGCAAATCGTAGTTATTACAATCTTGTAATGACAAATATTTACATGCGTAATTCTTAGAGATATTGAAGTGTAGGCATACCACTCAAAAGTTTTATAATAAATATAACCCAAAAACGACAAATGAGATACATGTGTACTATATAGCTGAATTGAACAGTTGTCATCATTCTTAAGCAAATCGTAGTTATTAAATTCTTGTAAGGACAGTTATTTACATGCGTACTTCTTAGAAGTATTGAAGTGTAGGTATTAAACTCAAACGTTTTATAGTAAATACATCCCAAAAAACGACAAATGAGTAAAATGTGTTCTATATAGCTGAATTGAACTGTTGTCATCTTTCTTAAGGAAATCGTAGTTATTACATTCTTGTAAGGACAATTAGTTACATGCGTACTTCTTAGAAGTATTGAAGTGTAGGCATACCACTAAAAAGTTTTGTAATAAATTCAACCCAAAAATGACAAATGAGTAACATGTGTACAATATAGCTGAATTGAACTGTCGTCATCATTCTTAAGCAAATCGTAGTTATTACATTCTTGTAAGGACAATTAGTTACATGCGTACTTCTTAGAAGTATTGAAGTGTAGGCATACCACTAAAAAGTTTTATAATAAATATATCCCAAAAACGACAAATGAGTAACATGTGTTCTATATAGCTGAATTGAACTGTTGTCATCATTCTTAAGCAAATCGTAGTTATTACATTCTTGTAAGGACAATTAGTTACATGCGTATTTCTTAGAAGTATTGATGTATAGGCATAAAAGTCAAAAGTTTTGTAATAAATATATCCCAAAAACGACAAATGAGATAAATGTGATTTATATAGCTGAATTAAATTGTTGTCATCATTCTTAAGCAAATCGTAGTTATTACATTCTTGTAAGGACAATTATTTACATGCGTACTTTATAGAAGTATTGGGGTAGGCATACCAGTCAAAAGTTTTGTAATAAATATATCCTAAAAACGACAAATGAGTAACATGTGTTCTATATAGCTGAATTGAACTGTTGTCATCATTCTTAAGCAAATCGTAGTTATTACATTCTTGTAAGGACAATTAGTTACATGCGTATTTCTTAGAAGTATTGATGTATAGGCATACCAGTCAAAAGTTTTGTAATTAATATATCCCAAAAACGACAAATGAGATAAATGTGATTTATATAGCTAAATTAAATTGTTGTCATCATTCTTAAGCAAATCGAAGTTATTACATTCTTGTAAGGACAATTATTTACAGCGTATTTCTTAGAAGTATTGATGTGTAGGCATACCAGTCAAAAGTTTTGTAATAAATATAACCCAAAAACGATAAATGAGATACATGTGTTCTATATAGCTGAATTGAACTATTGTCATCCATTCTTGTGCGAATCGTAGTTATTGCATTCTTGTAAGGACAATTAGTTACATTCGTATTTCTTAGAAGTATTGATGTGTCGGAATACCAGTCAAAAGTTTTGAAATAAATATATCCCAAAAACGACAAATGATATTTTTAAGCAAATGGAAATTTTTTCTTTGAAAAAAAAAAAAAAAAAAAAAAAAAAAAAAAAAAAAAATTTTTTAAAAAAAACAAAAAAAAAAAAAAAAAAAAAAAAAAAAAAAAAAAAAAAAAAAAAAAAAAAATAAAATTTTAAAAAAAAAAAAAAAAAAAAAAAAAAAAAAAAAAAAAAAAAAAAATTAAAAAAAAAAAAAAAAAAAATTTTTTAAAAAAAAAAAAATTTTAAAAAAAAAATTTTTTTTAAAAATTTTAAAAAAAAAAAAAAAAAAAAATTTTAAAAAAAAAAAAAAAAATAAAAAAAAAAAAAAAAAAAAAAAAAAAAAAAAAATTTTAAAAAAAAAAATTTAAAAAAAAAAAAAAATTTAAAAAAAAAAAAAAAAAAAAAAAATTTTTAAAAAAAAAAAAAAAAAAAAAAAAATTTTTTTTTCCCAAAAATTAAAGGTTTTTAAATTTTTTGGATTATAAACAAATTTATAAAAATATTAAAAACGAAAAAAGATAAATTTAAAAAGAATTGAAATTTTTTTTAACAAAAAAATCTAAAATTTTAAAATCTTGAAAGGACAATTATTTTTTTAATTTTTTTAAAGTATTAAAGTAAAAAAACCCCCCCAAAAAGTTTTAATTTTAAACCCAAAAACGACAAAAAAAATGTTTTAATTAGCAAAATTAATGTTGTCATATTCTTAACAAATGAAGTTATTAATTTTTAAGGAAAATTTTACGGGTTTTTCAAAATTTAAATGTATTTTTAAAAAAAAAAAATTTTCACAAAAATAAATTTTCTTTTAAATTTAAATTTTCCATTTTAAAACAATGAAATTATTTTTTTTAAAGGAAAATTTCGGGTTTTCAAAAGTTTTTTTTAAAAACCCCCAAAAAAATTTTTTAAAATTTTCCCCAAAAAAAAAGGGTCATTTTTATAAGCAATAATTTTATTTTTAAAAAATGAGTTATTCATTTTAAAAGGACTTTTTTAAAATTTTGTTTTAAAAAAAAAAGGGGATTTTTATTTTTTTTTTTAAAAAAAATTTTAAAAACCAAAAGAAACTGTTTTTAATTTTAAAATTTGTTTTCCTTCTTAAAAAAGAGTTTTTACATTTTAAGAAAATTTTCCCAAAAAAACAGAGTAATTGGTTAAAAACCATAAAATTTTAAAAAAAAAATTTTAAAAAAAAACCCAAAATAATCTGTGACATTAGTGAAAAAAATTTGCATATTTTAAAAAAATGTAGTTTTTAAATTTTTTAAAAATTTTAAAAAAAAATTTTTTTAAAAAATATTAAGTTTTTTTAAAAAAAAGGGTTTTATTAAAACCCCAAAAAAAAAAATGAGAAATTGTTCATGGAAATTAAAATTTACACTTAAAAATTTTTTATACATTTTTAAAACCCAAAGTTAAAAGGGTTTTTAAGTATTGATTGTGGCCCATAAAAATTTTAAAAAATAAAAAAAGGAAAAGAATTACATGGTTTCTTAAGTAATTGAATTTGCATCCCCTTAAAAATTTTTCTTTTAAAAGGGAAAATTTATTTACATTCTATTTTTAAATTTTTAAATTTTCTTTCCAAAAATTTTTAAAAATAAATTTAAAAAGAAAAATAGTTTTGTTCTTTTACCCGATTGAATTTTTGTAAACACTAAAAAATTAAAAATTTTTAAAAAAAAAGGTTTTTTTTTTAAATTGGTTGATTCTTACAACTCCAAAATTTTAATAAAAATTAAAAGAAAATGGAACTTTTTTTTTGGGTTTTAAATTTCAATTTTTAAAAAATCTAAAAACAATTTGTAAAAAATTGTCATTTACTTTTAAATTTAAATTTTAAGCAATTAAAATTTTTTTTAAAAAAATTAAAAGCTTTAACAGTTTTTTAAAATATTTTTTTTTAAAAATTTTAAAAATTTAATTTTTAAAAAAAAAAAATAACATTTCTTTTTTGGGAATTGAAGGAACCCCAAAAAAAAAAATTTTTAAATTCCCCCCAAAAAGGAAAAAGGGAATCATTTAAATTTTGAATGGGGGGTTTCCAACAAATTTTATTACATTTTTTAAAAATTTTACATGGTTTTTTTAGGATTGATGTGGTAAATAAATTTTTTAAAAAAATTCCCAAAAAAAAAAATTTTTTATTCTAAAAAAATTGTGTTATTTAAACAAAGTTTTTTAAAAAATTTCAAGGACAATTTTTACATCAAATTTTTAAAATTGGTTTACATCCAAAAAAAATTTGGTAAAAAACCAAAAAGAAATTTGGTAAATGTGTTTATATAGCTAAATTAATTGTTGTCCCCATTCTTAAGCAAATCGAAGTTATTACATTCTTGTAAGGACAATTATTACATGCGTATTTATAGAAGTATTGGGGAAAGGCATACCAGTCAAAATTTTTGTAATAAATATATCCCTAAAACACAAATGAGAAAATGTGTTTATATATCTAAATTAATTGTTGTCATCATTCTTAAGCAAATCGAAGTTATTCATTCTTGTAAGGACAATTAGTTACAGGCGTATTTCTTAGAAAGTATTGATGTGTAGGCATACCAGTCAAAAGTTTTGTAATAAATATAACCCAAAAACGATAATGAGATACATGTGTTCTATATAGCGAATTGAACTATTGTCATCCTTCTTGTGCGAATCGTAGTTATTGCTTTTCTTGTAAGGACAATTAGTTACATTCGTATTTCTTAGAAGTTTTGGGATGTGTGGGAAATTTACCAGTCAAAATTTTTGAAATAAATATATCCCAAAAACGACAAATGATTAACATGTGTTCTATATACCCGAATTGAACTGTTGTCATCATTATAAGCAAATCGTAGTTATTGCATTCTTGTAAGAACAATTAGTTACATGTGTATTTCTTAGAAGTGTTGATTCGTAGGCATACAATTCAAAGTTTGTAATAAATATATCCTTAAAACGACAAATGAGTAACATGTGTTCTATATAGCTGTATTGAACTGTTGTCATCATTCTTAAGCAAATCGTAGATATTACATTCTTGTAAGGACAATTTGTTACATGCGTACTTCTTAGAAGTATTGAAGTGAAGGCATAACAGTCAAAAGTTTTGTAATAAATATACCCCAAAAACGACAAATGAGTAACATGTGTTCTATATATCTGAATTGAACTGTTGTCATAATTTTTAAAACAAAACGTTGTTATTACATTCTTGTAAGGAAAAATTAGTTGCATGGGTTATTCTTGGCAGTATTGAATTGTAAGTATACAACTAAAAAGTTTTAAAATAAATATATCCCATAAAAACAAATGAGTAACATGTGTTCTATATAGCTGAATTGAACTGTTGTCATCATTCTTAAACAAATCGTAACCATTACAATCTTGTAAGGACAATTAGATGCATGGTTACTTCTTAGAAGTATTGAAGTGTAAGCACACCTCTCAAAGTTTGTAATTAATCAATCCTAAAACGACAAGTGAGTAACATGTGTTCTATATAGCTGAATTGAACTGTTTGTCATAATTCTTAAGCAAATGGTAGTTATTACAATTTGTAATGACAATTAGTTACATGCGTTCTTCTAAGCAGTATTGTAGTGTATGTATACAACTCAAAAGTTTTATACTAAATATATCCCAAAAACGACAAATGAGTAACATGTGTTCTATATAGCTGAATTGAACTGTTGTCATCATTCTTAAGCAAATCGTAGTTATTACAATCTTGTAAGACAATTAGTTACATGCGTTACTTCTTAGA
>JARBHB010000546.1:0-11295 GCA_029891345.1 Dryococelus australis | reverse complement strand
ACTTTTGGGGTTGCTCCTACCTTAAATATTCTAAGAAAACAATGAACTATTGCCCTTACTTTTTTAATAATCGTTTTGTAGAAGATGAAAAGTTCAATTCAGTTTATATAGAAACATGTTTACTCATTTGTCGTTTTTGGGTTATATTTATTACAAAACTTTTGTTGGTATGCCAAACATTCATACTTCTAAGAAGTACCCATGAATAATTGTCCTTACAAGAATGTAATAATACGATTTGCTTAAGAATGATGACAACAGTTCATTCAGCTTTATAAACACATGTTACCATTGTCGTTTTTGGGTTATATTTTTTTAAAAACTTTTGATGGTATTTACCCAATATTCTATAAAGTACGCATGTAAATATTGTCCTTACAAGAATGTAATAACTACGATTTGCTTAAGAATGATGAAACATTAATTCAGCTATAAAAACATTTACTCATTTGTCGTTTTTGGGATTTTTTTTATTACAAAACTTTTGATGGTTTCCCTATACTTCAATACTTCAAAGAATACGCATGTAACTAATTGTCCTTACAAAAATGTAATATATACGATTTGCTTAAGAATGATGACAACAGTTCAATCAGCTTATAGAACACATGTTACTCATTGTTTTTTTTGGTTAATTTTTTAAAAACTTTTTAGTGGTATGCCTACATTCAATACTTCTAAGAATACCATGTAAACTAATTGTCCTTCAAGAATTTAATAACTACGATTTGCTTAAAAAAGGGAACATTTTAAAATTTCAGCTAATAGTACCATGTTTTCCATTTGTCGTTTTTGGGTTATATTTATTAAAAACTTTTGAGTTGTTCCTAATTCAATATTTAAAAGAAGACGATGTAATTTTTTTCCCTTTAAAAGATTGTAATAAACTTTTGCTAAGAATGATGAAAATTTTAAAATTCGTTATAAAAAATTTTGTTACTCACTTGCGTTTTAGGATTGTATTATTAAAAACTTTTGGGGTGGTTTTAATTCAAAAATTTAAAGAAGTCCCCATGCTCAAAATTGTCCTTAAAAGTTGAAATGGTTCGATTTGTTTAAGAATGTGACAAAATTTTATTCAGCTATATAGAAAAATGTTACCATTTGTTGTTTTTGGGTATTTTTAATTTTAAAATTTTTTTTTTGTTTACAATTCAATATGCCAAGAAAAACCCCATGCAATAATTGTCCTTACAAGATGTAAAAAAAACGATTTTTTAGAATTATGAAACGGTTCAATTGTATATAAAACACATGTTACTCATTTGTCTTTTTTTGGGATATTTTATTACAAAATTTTTTGAGTTATGCTTCATTTCCCAATATTTAAGAAGTACGCTTTACAAATTGTCCTTACAAGAATGTAAATACTACGATATTTAGAATGATAAAAACAGTTAAATTTAAGTATATAGAACACGTTACCTTTTGTCGTTTAAGGAATATTTTTACAAACTTTTAAATTTGTATCCCTAGAACAAATTCTAAGAAATCCCCAAGTAACTAATTTTCTTCAAAAAGGGAAAAACTACGATTGTTAAAAATGATGACAAAGTTCTTTTCGCATATAAAAACACATGTTATCTTTGTTTTTTTTGGGGATTATTTATTTCAAAACTTTTGTGGATTCCGACCATAATACTTCTAAGAAATACAAAAGTAATAATTGCCCTTAAAAGAAGCAATAACTACGATTCGTCAAAAAGGGACAATATTTTCAATTCGTATATGCACATGTTTTTCCATTTTTCGTTTTTGGGTTTTATTTTTATTACAAAACTTTTGACTGGTATCCCTTTACACATCAATATTTAAGAAATACGCCTGTAATAATTGTTTTCAAGATGTTTAATACGATTTGTTTTAGAATGATGACAACGTTCAATTCGTTATGAACCATTTTACTCTTTTGCTTTTTTGGTATATTTTTTATAAATTTTTTATGGTTGCCTACCCAATATTCTAAAATTCGTTTTTAAAAATTGTTTACAAAAAATGTAATAATACGATTTGCTTAAGAATGATGAAAACATTTAATTAGTATATAAATTACTTTACTCATTTGCGTTTTTGGGATATATTTATTAAAAAACTTTTGATGGTTCCTAAATCAATATTTCTAAAAAATACCATGAACAAATTGCCCTTAAGAATGTAATAACTACGATTTGTTTAAAGAATGATGGAAACGTTAAATACAGTATAAAACCACATGTTTACTATTTGTCATTTTTGGGTTAATTTATTACAAAACTTTGATGTGTATGCCTACACCAATACTTCTAAAAGTACGCAGGGAAATAATTGTCTTTACGAGAATGTAATAACTACGATTTCCTTAAGATGATGACAACGTTCAATTCAGTATATAGACACATGTTCTCATTTGTCTTTTTTGGTTTAATTTATTAAAAATTTTTTATTTGGTATGCCTACATTCAATACTCTAAGAAGTACGCATGTAAAAAATTTGTCCTTACAAAAATGTAATAACTACGATTTGCTTTAAGAATGATGAAAAACGTTAAATTTCAGCTTTATAAAAACATGTTACTCATTGTCGTTTTAGGATTTATTTATTACAAAACTTTTGGGGGTGTGCTTACACTTCAAACTTCTAAGGAAGTACCATGAACTAATTGTCATTACAAGATTGTAATTTACGATTTGTTAAGAATGATGACAACAGTTCAATTCAGCTATATAGAACACATTTTTACTCATTTTTTGTTTTTTGGGATTATTTTTTTTAAAACTTTTTAGTGGTATCCTACACTTCAATACTTCTAAGAATAACCATGCAACTAATTGTCCTTACAAGATGTAATAACTACGATTGTTTAAGAATGATGACAACAGTTCAATTCAGCTATATAGAACACATGTTACTCATTTGTGTTTTGGGAATATATTTATTACAAAACTTTTGACTGGTATCCGACACATCAATACTTCTAAGAAATACGCATGTAACTAATTGTCCTTACAAGAATGTAATAAACGATTTGCTTAAGAAAGATGAAACAGTTCAATTCAGCTATATAGAACACATGTTATTCATTTGTCAGTTTTTGGGTATGATTTATTACAAAAACTTTTGAGTGGTATGCCTACACTTCAATACTTCTAGAAGTACGCCTGTATAAATATTGTCTTACAAGAATTGTAATAACTACGATTTGCTTAAGAATGATGACAACAGTTCAATTCAGCTATATAGTACACATGTATCTCATTTGTCGTTTTTGGGTTATATTTATTATAAAACTTTTGAGTGGTATGCTACACTTCAATATCTCTAGAAGTACGGGGGGGGGGGGGGGCCCCCCCCCCCCCCCTGAATTTAAATTTTCCTTACAAAGATTGTAATTGTACGATTTGTTTAAAAATGATGAAACAGTTCAATTCAGCTATATAGAAACATGTTACTCATTTTCGTTTTTGGGATATTTTTTATTTAAAACTTTTGAGTTGTTATACATACAATTCAATACTGCTGAGAAAACCATGTAACTAATTGTCCTTACAAGAATGTAATAAACTACGATTTGCTTAAGAATGATGACAAACGTTCAATTCAGCTATATAGACACATGTTACTCATTGTCGTTTTGGTTTGATATATTTATTATCAAAAACTTTGATGGTTGCTACCACTTCAATACTTCTAAAAGTAACCATGCAATCTAATTGTCCTTACAAGAATTGTAATAACTACGATTTGTTTAAGAATGATGACAACAGTTCAATTCAGCTATATAGAAACACATGTTATCTCATTTGTCGTTTTTGGGATATATTTATTACAAAACTTTTGACTGGTATGCATACCAATACTTCTAGAAGTACGCATGTAACATAATTGTCCTTACAAGAATGTAATAAACTACGATTTGCTTAAGAATGATGACAACAGTTCATTCAGCTATATAGAACACATGTTACTCATTTGTCTTTTTGGGTTGAATTTATTACAAAACTTTTTAGTGGTTATGCCTACACTTCAATACTTCTAAAAAATACGCATGTAAATAATTGTCCTTACAAAAATTTTAATAACTACGATTTGCTTAAAAAATGAGACAACAGTTCAATTTCAGCTATATAGAAACACATGTATCTCATTTTTTTTCGTTTTTGGTTTTATTTATTAAAAAACTTTTGAGTTGATCCTACATTTTAAATACTCAAGAAGAGCATGTAAAAAATTGTCTTACGGGGTTGTAATAACTACATTTGCTTAAGAATGATGAAAACAGTTTTCTTTTCAGCTATATAGAAACATGTTACTCTTTGTTTTTTTTGGAAAATTTATTTATAAAAACTTTTGGGGTTTTTTTCAAACTCAATATTTTTGGAAGAAAACGTTTTTGGGTAATTTAATTTTGTTTTTACAAGAATTTTGTAAAAAACCTGACCTTTTTTTTAAAGAAAAATTTTATTGAACCAAAACCCAAGGTCAATTAAAGCCAAAAATTTACTTTGGAAAAACAAGTTATTCCTTGGGGGCCTTTTTTTGGTTTTTTAATTTATTTCAAAAACTTTTGAGAGGGGGGCCTTTCACTTCCTACTTCTGAAGTAACATGAAATTGGGCTTACAAGGATTGTAATTTTAGGGGGATTTTTTAAGAATGATGTCATTTTTCCTCAGCTTATAGAACAAAAATTTTTTTATTTTACCTCATTTGTCGTTTTGGATAATTTATTAAAAAACTTTTGATTTGTATCCTCAATTTCAAATTAAAGAAAACCCATGAAAAAATTTTTTTAAAGAAGAAAAAAAAAAAACGTTTTGCTTAAAAATGATGCAACTTTAAAATTTGCTAATAGAAAATGTTAACATTGTCTTTTTTGGGATATATTTATTCAAAACTTTTGACTGGATCCCCCCAAAATACTTTAAAATCGAGGGTAAAATTGCCCTTAAAAGAAAGGGAATAACTACGTTTTTGCAAGAAGGGGACAAAATTTAATTCAGTTTAAACACATTTATTTCATTTTCGTTTTTGGGTATATTTATTACAAAAATTTTGGGATGGTATGTTTTACACAATACTTCTAGAAATACGCTGTAAAAATTGTCCTTACAAGACTGTAATAACTCGATTTGCTTAAGAATGATGACAACAGTTAAAATTAGTTTATGGGAACACTGTATTCATTTTCTTTTTTGGGGGTTTATTTATTAAAAATTTTTTATGGTTGCCAAAATAATATTCTAAGAAAAACCCCTGTAAAATTTTGTTTAAAAATTGTATAACTAGATTGTTTAAAAGAATGATGAAAAAGTTCAATTCAGCTATATGAAATTTTATCATTTGTCGTTTTTTTTAATTATTTATTAAAAATTTTGAGTTTTAATACCTCCCCTTTCAATATCTAAGAAGCCATGAAATAATGTCCTTAAAGTTTTTAAAATAACCGATTTGCTTAAGAATGATGAAAACAGTTATTCCCAAAATTAGACACATGTTCCTTTTGTTTTTTTGGGTTATATTTATTAAAATTTTGGGGGTATCCCTAACCCCAATATCTTAAAAGTAGCATGTAAATATTGTCTTTACAAGATGTAATAACACGATTTGTTAAGAATGATGAAACAGTTAAATTCAGCTAATGAAACATGTTACCTTTGTCTTTTGGGGGGTTTTTTTGTATAAAACTTTTATTTGTTTTCTCACTCCAATACTCTTAGAAGAACGCATGTAACTAATTGTCTTACAAGAATGTAAAAACTCCCCATTTGTTTAAAGATGATGAAACAGTTAAATTTCAGCTATATAGAACCATGTTTATTTGTCGTTTTTTGGATTTTTTTATTAAAATTTTAAATTTACCTACAATTCAATTCTAAGAAAACCATGAATAATTTTCTTTAAAGAATGAATAAACAGATTTGTTAAGAATGATGAAAACATTTTAATTTTTGAAAATAGACCACATGTTCCCAATTGGTCTTTTTTGGGATATATTTATTAAAAACTTTGATGGTATCTTCCCCCAATACTTCTAAAATAGTGAAAATAATTGTCCTTACAAGAATGAAAAACTACGTTTGTTTAAGAAGGTGACAAATTTAATTGCTTATAAAACTTATTCATTTCTTTTTTTGGGTATTTTTTAAAAAAATTTGATGGTATGCCTTACTCAAAAAATCTAAAAATCCCCTTTTAACTAATTGTCCTTAAAAGTGTAATAATACGATTTGTTTAAAATGATGCAACTTTTAATTCAGCTAATAGAAACATTTACTCTTTTGTCGTTTTTGGGATTATTTTAAAAAACTTTTGATTTTATACTACATCAATCCCTTTTTTAGAAGCGCATGTAAAATTGGGTCCTTACAAGAATGTAATAACTACCATTTGCTTAAGAATGATGACAACATTTTCAATTCAGCTTTATAGAACACATGTTACTCATTGGTCGTTTTTGGGATATATTTATTATAAAACTTTTGAGTTGTTCCTTAAAATTCAAAAACTCTAAGAAGAACCATGAACTAATTGTCCTTAAAAGATTGTAATACGATTTGTTAAGAATGATGACACAGTTAATTCGCTAAATAGAACACATGTTACACTTTTGTGTTTTTGGGATATATTTATTAAAACTTTTGATTGGTATCTACCCAATACTGCTATAAAAGCGCATGTAACTAATTGTCCTTACAAGAATGTAATAACTACGTTTTGCTTAAGATATGATAACATTAATTCAGCTATTATAAACATGTTTCATTTGTCGTTTTGGGTAATATTTATTATAAAACTTTGAGGGTATGCCTACACTTCAATACTTTTAAGAAGTAACCATGTCAATATTTGTCCTTAAAGATTGTAATAACTACGATTTGCTTAAAAATGATGAAAACAGTTCAATTCGCTATATAAAATACATGTTACTCATTTGTCGTTTTGGATTATTTATTACAAACTTTTGATTGTTATCTACACTCAATACTGTTAAAGAACGCATGTAATAATTTTTCTTACAAGAATGTAATTACTCCCATTTGCTAAGAATGATGACAAAGTTAATTCAGCTTATGAAAAACTGTTACTCATTTGTCGTTTTGGGTTATTATTTATTACAAACTTTTGAGGGTTGCTACACTTAATACTTCTAAGAAGAAACATGGAACTAATTGTCCTTACAAAAATTGTAATTTACGATTTGTTAAGAATGGGGACAATAGTTCAATTCAGCTTTATAGAACACATTTTACTCATTTGTCTTTTTTGGGGGTATATTTATTATAAAAATTTTGAGTTGTTTCCTACAATTCAATACTCTAAGAAGAACCCATGTAACTAATTGTCCTTAAAAAAAGGGTAAAAAACAACGATTTGCTTAAGAATGATGGACAACAGTTCAATTCGTTATATAGAACACATGTTCTCACTTGTCGTTTTAGGTTTGTATTTATTACAAAACTTTTGAGAGGTGTGCTTACACTTCAATATTTAAGAAGTACCCATGCATTAATTGTCCTTACAAGATTGTAATGTTAGTTTTTGTTTAAGAAGATGACAACAGTTCAATTCAGCTATATAGAAACATGTTACTCATTGTGTTTTTGGGTTTATATTTATTTTAAAACTTTTAGTTGTATACCTACAATTCAATATGCCAAGAAGTAACCCATGAAAAATAATTGTCCTTAAAAATTTAATAACACGATTTGCTTAAGAATGAGACACAGTTTCAATTCAGCTATATAGACAATGTTATCCGTTACCATTGTCTTTTTGGGGTTTTTTTATTAAAAATTTGGGGGGGTTTTTTCTTACACTAAATTCTAAAAAGACCCGATTAATTGTCCTTCCAAAAAATGTAATTTACATTTGTTTAAGAATGATGCAACATTTTAAATTACTATATAAACACATTTTCTATTTGTTTTTTTTGGGGATATATTTATTTTTAAATTTTTTTGTTGTTACCTACAATTAAATATCCCAAAAAAACCCCCATGAAAACTAATTGCCCTTAAAGGAATGTAATAACAACGTTTTGTTTTAAGAATTTGAAACCGTTAAAATTTGCAAAAAAATTTTTTTTTTTTTTTTTTTTTTTTTTTTTTTTTTTTTTTTTTTTTTTTTTTTTTTTTTTTTTTTTTTTTTTTTTTTTTTTTTTTTTTTTTTTTTTTTTTTTTTTTTTTTTTTTTTTTTTTTTTTTTTTTTTTTTTTTTTTTTTTTTTTTTTTTTTTTTTTTTTTTTTTTTTTTTTTTTTTTTTTTTTTTTTTTTTTTTTTTTTTTTTTTTTTTTTTTTTTTTTTTTTTTTTTTTTTTTTTTTTTTTTTTTTTTTTTTTTTTTTTTTTTTTTTTTTTTTTTTTTTTTTTTTTTTTTTTTTTTTTTTTTTTTTTTTTTTTTTTTTTTTTTTTTTTTTTTTTTTTTTTTTTTTTTTTTTTTTTTTGTCGTTTTGGGGGATTTATTTATTACAAAACTTTTGGGAGGGTTTCCAAAAAATTAAATACTTTAAGAATCCCATGAACAAATTGTTTACAAGATGTAAAAAACGATTTTTTTAAAAATTTGCAACGTTTAAATTTCAGTTATAAAAACACTTTTTTTACTCTTGTCGTTTTTTGGGATTTTTATTACAAATTTTGATTGTATCCTATTCAAAACTTAAAAAACATGAACAAATTGTTTTTAAGAATGTATACACGATTTGCTTAGAATGATAAAACCAGTTAATTTTTTAAATAACAATTTACCTTTTGTCTTTTTTGGGTTATATTTATTAAAAACTTTTGTGGTATGCAAAACCAAACTCAAAAAAATCCCCAATGTAAAAATTGTCTTACAAATGAATAATACGTTTGCTTAAAAATGTGAAAACATTTAATTCCTATATAAACCATTTATTTTGTCTTTTTTGGGATTATTTTTTAAAATTTTGGGGTTGAAAAACAATACTTCTGAAAAGGAATTTAATTGTCCTTAAAGATAATAACTACTTGTTAAAAAGATGGCAAAGTTCATTCAGCTAATAAAACCCAAAGTTTCTTTTTTTTTTTGGGTTATTTATTAAAATTTTTATTATCCAAAATTCAAATTTAAAAAAACCCCTGAATTAATTGTTTTTAAAGAAGTAAAAAAACCTTTTGGGCTTAGAATGATGAAAAAAGTTTTTCGCTAAATAGCACATTTTTCTTTTTGTCTTTTTTTTGGGGGAATTTATTAAAAACTTTTGATTTATCCTTCAAAAATATTTCTAAAAATTCGCATGTAAAAATTTTGTCTTACAAGTTTTTAAATAATCTTTCTTAAGAATGATGAAAAAATTTTAATTTAGTATAAAAATGTTCTATTTGTCTTTTTGGGGGTTTTTTTATTAAAAATTTTTTGGGGTTGCTTACACTTCAATACTTAAGAAGTACCATGTTATTTGCTTAAAAAGATTGTAATTTGTTTTGTTAAGAATGAAAAAAAAGTTCAATTCAGCTATATAGAAACATGTTATCATTTTGTTTTTTTGGGATATATTTATTAAAAAACTTTTGAGTTGTAAAAAATTCCATACTTTGTTTGAAGAACCCATGAATAATTTGTCCTTAAAAGTTTAATAAACCTTTGTTAAAGATGATGAAAAAGTTAATTCGTAATAGAAACATGTTACATTGTCGTTTTGGTTTTATTTATTAAAAAATTTTTAGGGTTGCTTACACAAAATTTTAAAAGTCCCCATGCATCAATTGTCTTACAAGATTGTTTTTACGATTTGTTTTAAGAATGATGACAACATTAATTCAGTATATAAAACACATTTACCATTTGTCTTTTTTTGGTATATTTATTAAAAATTTTTGATTTTTTAAAATTCTATTTTAAAGAAAACCATGAACTAATTGTCCTTAAAGAATGTAATAACACGTTTGCTTAAAAATGATGACAAGTTAATTCGTAATAAAAACACATGTTACCTTTTGTCTTTTTGGTTTTATTTATTACAAACTTTTATGGTATGCCTAACCAAATTTCTAAAATAAATGTCTTTTTTTACAAAAATGAATAACTACGTTTTGTTAAGAATGTGAAACATTTAATTCGCTATATAAACAATTTCCTTTTTGTCTTTTTTTGGGGATATTTTTTTAAAATTTTTGGGGTTTTTGGCCAAAAATATTCTAAAAAATAGATGAAAAATTTGTTTACAAAAAAGAAATTCGTTTTGTTTAAGAAGATGAAAAGTTCAATCACTATAAGAAAACATTTTATCATTTTTCGTTTTTGGATTTTTTAAAAAATTTTTGTGGTTGGGGTAATTTACCAAAAAAATTTTAAGAAAAAAACAGAACAAAAAATTGTCCTTCAAGAATGAATTTTTACGATTTGTTTTAAGATTTGATACAAAATTTCAATTCAGCTATATGAACAATGTTACTTTTTTTGTTTTTGGGGAAATTTATTTAAAATTTTTTTGTTTGTATCAAATTTCAAATACTCAAGAAAACCCCATGAATAATTGTCCTTAAAAAAATGTAATAACCAAATTTTTTTTAAGAATATGAAACTTTTTCAATTCAGCTATATAAAAAAATGTTACTCATTTGTTTTTTGGGTTTTTTATTACAAAATTTTGGGGTTTGCCTCACTTAAATATTTAAGAATACCCTGTTAATTGTCTTAAAATTGTAATTTAGTTTTTTTTTTAAAAATGATGACAACAGTTCAATTTCAGCTATATAGAACATGTTATCATTTGTTTTTTTGGAAATATTTTTTTTAAAATTTTATTGTTCCTAAATTTAAATTCAAGAAAACCTGAACAAATTGTCCTTAAAAATAATAACCGTTTGCTAAGAATTGAAAATTAATTCGTTTAAACCATGTTACCATTTGTTTTTTGGGATTATTTTTTTCAAAATTTTTTGAGGGGATTCCCCCAAATCTTTAAAAATACGAATGTAAAAATTGCCCTTACAAGAATGAAAAATACGATTTTTAAGAATGATGAAAAATTTAATTCACTATTGAACAATGTTCTCATTTTTCGTTTTGGGTTATATTTTTTTAAAAAACTTTTGAGGGTTAAACCTTAAAAAATTTCAATATTTTTTAAAAAAAAACCCTTTAAACTAATTGTCCTTAAAAAGAATTTAACACGATTTGCTTAAAGAATGATGAAAACCCTTAAAATTCCCTAAATAGAAAATGCCCCCAAAATTTGTCGTTTTTGGGATTATTTTTTTAAAAAATTTTGATTTTTTTATCCTTTACCCCAATACTTCTAAAAAAGTACGGGGGGTAAAATTTTCCCTTTTAAAAGAATGTAATAACTACGATT
>JARBHB010000545.1:0-11306 GCA_029891345.1 Dryococelus australis | reverse complement strand
TTAAATTTAGAATAATATACCCAAAAAACACAAATGAGATCATGTTTTAAAGCTGAATTGAACTGTTGTCATCATTCTTAAGCAAATCGTAGTTATTACATTCTTGTAAACACAATTAGTTACATGCGTTCTTCTTAGTAGTATTGAAGTTAGGCATACCACTTTAAGTTTAGTAATAAATATATCCCAAAAACGACAAATGAGATACTGTGTTCTATTAAGCTGAATTAAACTGTTTCATCATTCTTAACAAATCGTAGTTATTAGATTCTTGTAAATGACAATTAGTTACATGCGAGTTCTTCTAAAAGTATTGAATTGTAACCATACCATTTTAAAGTATTGTAATAAATATTTCCCAAAAACGACAAATAAAAAAAAAAAAAAAAAAAAAAAAAAAAAAAAAAAAAAAAAAAAAAAAAAAAAAAAAAAAAAAAAAAAAAAAAAAAAAAAAAAAAAAAAAAAAAAAAAAAAAAAAAAAAAAAAAAAAAAAAAAAAAAAAAAAAAAAAAAAAAAAAAAAAAAAAAAAAAAAAAAAAAAAAAAAAAAAAAAAAAAAAAAAAAAAAAAAAAAAAAAAAAAAAAAAAAAAAAAAAAAAAAAAAAAAAAAAAAAAAAAAAAAAAAAAAAAAAAAAAAAAAAAAAAAAAAAAAAAAAAAAAAAAAAAAAAAAAAAAAAAAAAAAAAAAAAAAAAAAAAAAAAAAAAAAAAAAAAAAAAAAAAAAAAAAAAAAAAAAAAAAAAAAAAAAAAAAAAAAAAAAAAAAAAAAAAAAAAAAAAAAAAAAAAAAAAAAAAAAAAAAAAAAAAAAAAAAAAAAAAAAAAAAAAAAAAAAAAAAAAAAAAAAAAAAAAAAAAAAAAAAAAAAAAAAAAAAAAAAAAAAAAAAAAAAAAAAAAAAAAAAAAAAAAAAAAAAAAAAAAAAAAAAAAAAAAAAAAAAAAAAAAAAAAAAAAAAAAAAAAAAAAAAAAAAAAAAAAAAAAAAAAAAAAAAAAAAAAAAAAATTACATGTATTCATTAACATACAATTGAATGTGTTTATATTCCAAAACGTACTTGTTACATTGTAATACTTAGTTACATGCGTATTGAATGTTGAAATTTTAGCAATCGATATATAAATTTTTAAAAATTATACATGCGTCTAGAGATATATGAAGCTCCTTAAGTTTTTATAAATTTCCAAAACGAACTGGGTTTCATTTTATAATCTGTAATTATACATTCTTGTAAAAATTTTTACATCGTCTTTTACAATATTGAAGAAATTAATCGTTTTTAAAGTTTTGTATAAATATCCAAAACACTAAAGATTAGTGTTACTATCAAACTGAATTGAACTGTTTTCTATCTTAAGAAATGTAGTTGTAATTGTTGTAGGACATTAAAAAATCGTACTTTTAATTTTGAAGGTGAAATACGTTTAAATGTTTTTAATAAATTATAAAACGACCAATGAATACGTTTTATTAATGCAAAAACTGTTCAATTGATCTAAGTATCTATATATAATTTTGTAGACATCATTTAATGTAATTCGTAGATAGTATTAATTTTTAAGACAATTTTAAAGTTTTGTATAGAATATCCAAAAGAACATAACCATTAAGTTTTATATATAATTACAAATCATAACAATGAATATACATTCTTGTAACACTTTAAAGTTAATTGTTTCTTCTAGTAATAATGTAGGCTAACTTTAAATTTTAAAAAATATTTAAAATCGCAAATGAGTAAAGTGTGCTAAAGCTGATTAAATGTTGTATAACATTCTAAAAACGAAAATAGATTACATTCTTGTAAGACAATTAGTAATGCGTTTAATTTTAAATAAATCGTAGTTATTAAATTCTTGTAAGACAATTTTAATCGAAATTCTTAATAATGAATTGTAACCATACCATTTAAGATTGTAATAAATAATCCTAAAAACGACAATAGATCATGTGTTCTATAAATGAATTGAATTTGTACATCACTTAAGAAATAGTAGTTATTAATTCTTGAAGGACAATTAGTTACATGCGTTTATTTTTGATATGATGTTGATACCTTTTAAAGTTTGTATAAATTATTCCAAAAAACGACAAAGATTATGTGTTCTATTAAGTTGAATGAATTTTCTCATCTTAAGAAATCGAGTTATTACATTCTTGTAAGAATTATTTACATTCTTCTTAGAAGTATTAATGTACATCACTTTAAAGTTTTGTTATAAATTATCCCAAAAACAAATGAGATACATGTTTTATTAACTGATTGAACTGTTGTACATCATTTTAAATAAATCGATTTTATTCTTCTGTAAGGAATTAGTATTGCTTCTTCTTAGAAATTGATGTAACATTACATTAAGTTTGATAAATATATCCCAAAACGAAAATGAATCACTGTTCTATTAAGCTGAATTGAACTGTTGTCATCATTCTTAAGCAATCGTATTATTACATTCTTGTAAGACAATTAGTTTCATGCGTTCTTCTTAAGTATTGAATTGTACATACCACTTAAAGTTTTGTAATAAATAATCCCAAAAAAACGACAATGATATACAATTGTTCTATATAGCTGATTGAACTGTTTTAATTTCTTAAGCAAATCGATTTAACATTCTTTAAACATTAGTTACATGGTTCTTTAAAGTATTGAATGTAACATACCACATTAAAGTTTGTATTAATTATCTAAAAGCAAATTGAGATACATTGTTTAAACTAATTAAACTTGTACAATTTTAAAATCGTTTTAAATTTGTAAGGACATTAGTTACTCGTATTCTTAAAGTATAATAAACATGAATTAATGTTTATAATAATAAAAACGTCAAATGAGAATCGTTCTAAACTTGATTGAATGTTAATCATTGTTAATCATCGTAGTATATCTTGTAAGAACATTTAGTTTTTAGAAGTATTATTAAACAATACACTTTAAAGTTGTAATTAAATATTCCAAAACACAAAGAAACTGTTTCTATTATGAATGAATAGTTGCATCATTCTTAAGCAAATCGAAGTTATACTTCTGTAAACATATAGTTATGCTCCTTAAAGTATGAATGTAATACATTAAGTTTAAATTATATATCCAAAAAAATGAGTTAAATTTTCTATAATGATTGAAGTTGTATTCATTCTAAATAATTGTTACTTACATTTTAGTAGACAATTATTTCAAAAATTGAGATTATTTGTAATATAGTAATGCTTTACATTTTTTAATAAATATATCTAAAACTAAAGAATACATGTTTTTTATGAATTGAACTGTTGTCAATTATTAAACAAATTATTATAACATTCTTGTAAACGACAAATAGTTACATGCGTTTTTAAAGTATGAATTTGTGCATTACCTTCTAAATGTTTAATAAATATATCCAAAAAATAAAATGGTTATTTTTTAATTAACTGAATTGAACTTTATTCATTTTAAAATAAGTTATTCATTTGTCAAAGACATTATTTTCACTTAGAATTAATATGTTTACAAAAGCAAATGAGTTTGTAATAATTTATTAAAAATAATGAGATACATTTAATTAATTGTCAATTCAACTTTAAATTGTTTCATTAAATATATCAAAACGTTACAAATTAAAATGTTTTTTATAAAATTAATTTTTAAAAGGGTTTAAATGTTTGTTAAAATATAAAAATTTAAAATTAAATTAAAAAACAATGTTTCATTTGTTTTTGGGTTTTTTTTATTAAAATTTTTTAAAGGGGGGAAAAATTAATATTCAAAAAAACGTTTAATAATTGTTTCAAAATAAAATAACAATTTTTAAAAATAAAAACCCATTCAATTCACTTTAAAAACAGTATCTCTTTGTCGTTTTTGGGGAATTTTTTTTTACTAAACTTTAAATTTTTCCCTACAATATTCTAAAAAAAGCAGAAAACAATTTTTTTCCAAAAGTAAAAACTAGTTTGTTAAATGGAAACAGTTAAATTCGCTAATGAACCATTACCTTTTTTGTTTTTGGGATATTTTATTACAAATTTTAAAGTGGGGGGTTAAAAAAATACTTTAAGAAGACGCGAAAAATTGTTTTTAAAAATGTTAATCGTTTTGTTAAAATATAAAAGTTAAATTAAAATTAAAATAAAAACATGATTCATTTGTCGTTTTTGGGAATTTTTTTAAAAATTTTAAAGGGGCCCAAATTCATATTTAAAGGAAGCAGTAAAATTGTTTTAAAGAATGTAATAACTGATTTTTAAAATTGAAACGTTAATTTTAATAGAAAAATGTATTCTTTTGTTTTTGGGGATTTTTTTAAAAATTTAAAAAGGGGTTGTACACCAATTCGGGAAAGTGAAAATAATTGTTTTAAAAGAATGTTAATTTTACGATTTGCTTAAAAAATTCAACGTTAATTTTTTAATAAAACATTTTCATTTTTGTTTTGGGAATTTTTTTTATTACAAAATTTTAAAAGGGTTTTTGTTAAAAATTAATATTTAAAAAAGAGTAAAATTGTCTTAAAAATTTAAAATACTTTGTTAAAGAATGATGAAAAGTTAATTCATTTAAAGAACACATGTATTCTTTTCGTTTTTGGGATTATTTTTAAAAATTTTTAAGGGGTTTAAAATTAAAATTTTTTAAAGAACGAGAATTTGCCCTTAAAAAAATTAAAACTCGTTTGTTAAGAATGATGAAACGTTAATTCCCCTTATAGAAAATGTATCTTTTTGTTTTTTGGGATTATTTACAAAACTTTAAAGTGGTATGGTTACAATTCAATACTTCTAAGAAGAACGCATGAAACTAATTGTCCTTACAAGAATGTAATAACTACGATTTGCTTAAGAATGATGACAACAGTTCAATTCAGCTATATAGAACACATGTAACTCATTTTTCGTTTTTGGGATATATTTATTATTAAACTTTAAAGTGGTAAGCCAATACTTCATTACTTCTAAGAGGAACGCATGTAACTAATTGTGTTTACAAGAATGTAATAACTACGATTTGCTTAAGAATGATAACAACAGTTCAATTCAGCTATATAGAACACATGTATCTCATTTGTCGTTTTTGATATATATTTATTACAAAACTTTAAAGTGGTATTGTAACAATTCAATACTTCTAAGAAGAACGCATGAAACTAAATGTCCTTACAAGAATGTAATCATTACGATTTGCTTAAGAATGATGTCAACTGTTCAATTCAGCTTAATAGAACACAGGTATCTCATTTGTCGATTTTGGGATATATTTATTACTAAACTTTAAAAAGGTATTTTTACACTTCCATACTTAAAAGGAACGCATGTAACTAATTGTCCTTACATGAATGTAATAACAACGATTTGCTTAAGAATGATGTCAACAGTTCAATTCAGCTTAATAGAAAACATGTATCTCATTTGTCGTTTTTGGAATATATTTATTACAATATTTTAAAGTGGTATGTCTACACTTCAATACTTCTAAGAAGAAAGCATGTAACTAATTGTGCTTACAAGAATGTTATAATTACGATTTGCTTAAGAATGATGACAACAGTTCAATTCAGCTATATAGAACACATGTATCTCATTTGTCGTTTTTGGCATATATTTATTACTAAACTTTAAAGTGTTATGATTACAATTCAATACTTGTAAGAAATACGCATGTAACTAATAGTCCTTACTAGAACCTAATAACTACGATTTGATTAAGAATTATTGTAACAGTTCAATTCAGCTTAATAGAACATATGTATCTCATTTGTCGTTTTTGGTATATAATTATTACTAAACTTTAAGGTTGTATGCCTACAGTTCATTACTTCTAAGAGGAACACACGTAACTAATTGTGTTTACAAGAATGTAATAACTACGATTTGCTTAAGAATGATGACAACAGTTCAATTCAGCTTAATAGAACACATTTATCTGATTTGTCGCTTTTGGGATATATTTATTACAAAACTTTAGAGTGGTATGGTTACAATTCAACACTTGTAAGAAGTACGCATGTAACTAATTGTGCTTACAAGAATGTTATAATTACGATTTGCTACGAATGATAACAACAGTTCAATTCAGTTATATAGAACACATGTATATCATTTGTCGTTTTTGAGATATATTTATTACAAAATTTTGAAGTGGTATGGTTACAATTCAATACTTCTAAGAAGAACGCATGAAACTAATTGTCCTTACAAAAATGTAATCATACGATTTGCTTAAGATTGAATACAACAGTTCAATTCAGCGTAATAGAAGACATGTATCTCATTTGTCGTTTTTCGGATATATTTACTACTAAACTTTAAAGTGGTATGCCTACACTTTATTACTTCTAAGAGGAACGCACGTAACTAATTGTGTTTACAAGAAAGTAATAACTACGATTTGCTTAAGTATGATGACAACAGTTCAGTTCAGCTATATAGAACACATGTATCTCATTTGTCGTTTTTGGGATATATTTATTACAAAACTTTAAAGTGGTATGGTTAAAATCCAATACTTCTAAGAAGTACGCATGTAACTAATTGTCCTTTCAAGAATGTAATAACTACGATTTGATTAATAATGAATACAACAGTTCAATTCAGCTTAATAGAACACATGTATCTCATTTGTCGTTTTTGGGATATATTTATTACAATACTTTAAAGTGGCATGGTTAAAATTCAATACTTCTAAGAAGTACGAATGTAACTAATTGTCCTTTCAAGAATGTAATAACTACGATTTTCTTAAAAATTATGACAACTGTTCAATTTAGCCATGTAGAACACATGTATCTCATTTACGTTTTTCAGATATATTTATTACTAATCTTTAAAGTGGTATGCCTACACATCATTACTTCTAAGAGGAACGCATGTAACTAATTGTGCTTATAAGAATGTTATAATTACGATTTGCTTAAGAATTATTACAACAGGTTCATTCAGCTATATAGAACACATGTATATCATTTGTCGTTTTTGGGATATATTTATTACAAAACTTTAAAGTGGTATGGTTACAATTCAATACTTCTAAGAAGTACGCATGTAACTAATTGTACTTACAAGAATGTAACAACTACGATTTGCTTAAGAATGATGACAACAGTTCAATTCAGCTTAATAGAACACATGTATCTCATTTGTCGTTTTTGGGATATATTAGATACAAAACTTTAATGTGGTATGGTTACAATTCAATACTTCTAAGAAGAACGCATGTGACTAATTGTCCTTACAAGAATGTAACAACTACGATTAGCTTAAGAATGATGACAACAGTTCAATTCAGCTATATAGAACACATGTATCTCATGTCGTTTTTGGGATATATTTCTTACTAAACTTTAAAGTGGTATGGTTACAATACAATACTTGTAAGACGTACGAATGTAATTTATTGTCCTTTCAAGAATGTATTAACCTCGATTTTCTTAAGAATGATGAAAATAGTTCAATTCAACTTAATAGAACACCTGTATCTGATTTGTCGTTTTTGGGATATATTTATTGATAAACTTTAGAGTGGTATGCCTACACTCATTACATCTAAGAGGAACGCACGTAACTAATTGTGTTTACAAGAATTTAATAACTACGATTTGCTTAAGTATGATGACAACAGTTCATTTCAGTTATATAGAACACATGTATCTCATTTGTAGTTTTTGGGATATATTTATTACTAAACTTTAAAGTGGTATGGTTACAATTCTATACTTGTAAGAAGTACGCATGTAACTTATTGTCTTTACAAGAATGTAATAACTACGATTTGTTTAAGAATGATGACAACAGTTCAATTCAACTTAATAGAACACATATATCTCATTTGTCGTTTTTTGGGATATATTTATTACTAAACTTTAAAGAGGTATGCCTTTTTGGGATTTATTTATTACAAACTTTAAAGTGTATGGTTACAATTCAATACTTCTAGAGATACGCATGTAACTAATTGTCCTTACAAGAATTAATAACTAAGATTTGCTTAAGAATGATGAAACAGTTCAATTCAGCTATATAGAACACATGTACCTCATTTGTCGTTTTTGGGATATATTTATTACTAAACTTTAAAGTGGTATGCTCACATCATTACTTCTAAGATGAACGCATGTTACTAATTGTGTTTACAAGAATGTAATAACTACGATTTGCTTAAGAATGATGACAACAGTTCAATTCAGCTTAATAGAACACAGGTATCGCATTTGTCGTTTTAGGATATATTTATTTCAAAACTTTAGAGTGGTATGGTTATAATTCAATACTTGTAAGAAGTACGCATGTACCTAATTGTGCTTACAAGAATGTTATAATTACGATTTGCTTAAGAATGATAACAACAGTTCAATTCAGCTTAATAGAACACATGTATCTCATTTGTCGTTTTTGGAATATATTTATTACAATACTTTAAAGTGGTATGTCTACACTTCAATAATTCATAGAAGAACGCGTGTAACTTTTTGTGCTTACAAGAATGTTATAATTACGATTTGCTAAGAATGATAACAACAGTTCAATTCAGCTATATAGAACACATGAATCTCATTTGTCGTTTTTGGATATATTTATTGCAAAATTTTTGTAGTTGTATGGTTACAATTCAATACTTCTAAGAAGTACGCATGTAACTAATTGTCCTTACAAGAATGAAATAACTACGATTTTCTTAAGAATGAATACAACAGTTCAATTCAGCTTAATAGAACACATGTATCTCATTTGTCGGTTTGGGATATATTTATTAGTAAACTTTAATGTGGTATGCCTACACTTATATACTTCTAAGAAGAACGCATGTAACTAATTGTGTTTACAAGAATGTAATAACTACGATTTGCTTAAGAATGATGACAACAGTTCAATTCAGCTAAATAGAACACATGTATCTCAGTTGTAGTTTTTGGATATATTTATTACTAAACTTTAAAGTGGTAAGGTTACAATCCAATACTTCTAAGAAGTACGCATGTAACTAATTGCCCTTACAAGAATGTAATATCTACGAATTGCTTAAGAATGATGACAACAGTTCAATTCAGCTATATAGAACACATGTATCTCATTTGTCGTTATTGGGATATATTAGATACAAAACTTTAAAGTGGTATGGTTACAATTCAATACTTCTAAGAAGAACGCATGTAACTAATTGTCCTTACAAGATTGTAACAACTACGATTTGCTTAAGAATGATGACAACAGTTCAATTCAGCTATATAGAACACATGTATCTCATTTGTAGTTTTTGGATATATTTATTACTAAACTTTAAAGTGGTATGGTTTCAAATCCACACTTGTAAGAAGTACGCCTGTAACTAATTGTCCTTACAAGAATGTAATAACTACCATTTGCTTAACAATGATGACAAGAGTTCAATTCAACTAAATAGAACACATGTATCTCATTTGTCGTTTTTGGGATATATTTATTACTAAACTTTAAAGTGGTATGCCTACACTTCATTACTTCTAAGAGGAATGCATGTAACTAATTGTGTTTTTCAAGAATGAAATAACTACGATTTGCTTAAGAATGATGACAACAGTTCAATTCAGCTTAATAGAAGACATGTATCTCATTTGTCGTTTTTGGGATATATTTATTACAAAACTTTAAAGTGGTATGGTTACAACTCAATACTTATAAGAAGAACGCATGAAACTAATTGTCCTTACAAGAATGTAATCATTACGATTTGCTTAAGAATGATGTCAACAGATAAATTCAGCTTAATAGAACACAGGTATCTCATTTGTCGATTTTGGATATATTTATTACTATACTTTAAAATGGTATGCTTACACTTCAATACTTCTAAGAAGAACGCATGTAACTGATTGTCCTTACATGAATGTAATAACCACGATTTTCTTAAGAATGATGAAAACAGTTCAATTCAACTTAATGGAACACATGTATCTCATTTGTCGTTTTTGGGATATATTTATTACTAAACTTTAAGGTGGTATGCCTACACTTCATTACTTCTAAGAGAACACAGTAACTAATTGTGTTTACAAGAATATAATAACTACGATTTGCTTAAGAATGATACAACAGTTCAATTCAGCTATATAGAACACATGTATCTCATTTGTCGTTTTTGAGATATATTTATTACAAACTTTAAAGTGGTATGGTTACAATTCAATACTTCTAAGAAGAACGCATGAAACTAATTGTCCTTAAAAAATGTAATCATTACGATTTGCTTAAGAATGATGTCAACAGTTCAATTCAGCTTAATAGAACACAGTATCTCATTTGTCGTTTTAGGATATATTTTATTACTAAACTTTAAAATGATATGCTTACACTTCAATACTTCCAAGAAGAACGCATGTAACTAATTGTCACTTTAAGAAAAAACGCTGTAACTAATTGTTTTACAAGAATGTAATAACAAACGATTTGCTTAAAAAATAAAAAACAACAGTTCAATTCACAAAATTTAGAACACTTATCTCATTTGTTTTTTTTGGATATATTTATTAAAAAATTTTAAAAGTGGATGTTTAACTTCAATATTTTAAAGAAGAACGCATGTAACAAATTTTGTCCTTACAAAAAATTAATAACTACGATTTGCTTAAAAATTTGATACAACAGTTCAATTCAGCTTTAAAAACACATGTATCTCTTTGTTTTTTTTGGGATAATTTATTAAAAAATTTTAAATTTGGTAGGGTTTCAATTCAATACTTTAAAAGTACGCATGTAACAAATTGCCCTTACAAGAATGTAAAACTACAAATTCTTAAGAATGATGACAACTTTTAAATTTAAATTTAAAGAACACAGTATCCCCTTTTGTCTTTTTTGGGGATATATTTAACAAAATTTTAAAAATTTAAATGGAAAATTCAAAATTTCAAAAAAAAAACGCATGTAAAAAATTGCCCTTACAAAAAATGTAAAAACCCCCAAAACGTTTTTGCTTAAAAAAGATACAAAATTTCAATTCAGTTTAAAATAGAACACTTTAAATCTCTTTTGTCGTTTTTGGAAATTTTTTATTACAAATTTTAAAAATGGAAATTTTTAAAATTCCAATATTTTTTAAGAAACGCATGAAAACAAATTGGGTCTTTAAAAGAATTTAAAAAATACGATTTGTTAAGATGATGAAACATTTTTAATTTTCGCTAATAGAACACAGGTACCCCCTTTGTGTTTTTGGGTATATTTATTAAAACTTTAAAGGGGTATGGTTAAAATTCCCAAAAACTTTAAAAAAGAACGCAGAAAATAATTGTTTTCAAAAAATTTAATAACTACGATTTGTTTAAAGGGAATGATGAAACATTCAATTCACCTTAAAGAAACAT
>JARBHB010000544.1:0-11309 GCA_029891345.1 Dryococelus australis | reverse complement strand
TTAAGCAAATCGTAGTTATTACATTCTTGTAAGGACAATTAGTTAGATGTGTACTTCTTAGAAGTATTGAATTGTAGCCATACACTTTAAAGTTTGTAATAAATATATCCAAAAACGACAAATGAGATACATGTGTTCTATATAGCTGAATTGAACTGTAGTCTTATTCTTAAGCAAATCGTTGTTATTACATTTTTGTAAGGACAATTAGTTACATGCGTACTTCTTAGAAGTATTGAATTGTAGCCATACCACTTTAAAGTTTGTAATAAATATACCCCAAAAACGACAAATGAGATACATGTGTTCTATTAGCTGAATTGAACTGTTCATCATTCTTAAGCAAATCGTAGTTATTTCATTCTTGTAAGGACAAGTAGTTACATGCGTACTTCTTAGAAGTATTGAATTGTAGGCATCCACTTTAATGTTTTGTAATAAATATATCCCAAAAACGACAAATGAGATACATGTGTTCTATATAGCTGAATTGAACTGTTATCATCATTCTTAAGCAAATCGTTGTTATTACATTCTTGTAAGGACAATTAGTTAGATGCGTACTTCTTAGAAGTATTGAATTGTAGCCATACCACTTTAAAGTTTGTAATAAATATATCCCAAAAACGACAAATGAGATACATGTGTTCTATATAGCTGAATTGAACTGTGTCATCATTCTTAAGCAAATCGTAGTTATTACATTCTTGTAAGGACAATTAGTTACATGTGCGTACTTCTTAGAAGTATTGAAGTGTAGGCATACCACTTTAAAGTTTTGTAATAAATATATCCCAAAACGACAAATGAGATACATGTGTTCTATATAGCTGAATTGAACTGTTGATCATCATTCTTAACAAATCGTAGTTTTTACATTCTTGTAAGGACAATAGTTACATGTGTTACTTCTTAGATGTATTGAATTGTAGCATACCACTTTAAAGTTTTGTAATAAATATATCCCAAAAACGACAAATGAGATACATGTGTTCTATTTAGCTGAATTGAACTGTTGTCATCATTCTTAAGCAAATCGTAGTTATTACATTCTTGTAAGGACAATTAGTTACATGCGTACTTCTTAGAAGTATTGAATTGTAGCCATACCACTTTAAAGTTTTGTAATAAATATATCCCAAAAACGACAAATGTGATACATGTGTTCTATATACTGAATTGAACTGTTGTCATCATTCTTAAGCAAATCGTAGTTATTACATTCTTGTAAGGACAATTAGTTACATGTGTTACTTCTTAGAAGTATTGAAGTGTAGCCATACCACTTTAAAGTTTTGTAATAAATATATCCCAAAAACGACAAATGAGATACATGTGTTCTATTTAGCTGAATTGAACTGTTGTCATCATTCTTAAGCAAATCGTAGTTATTACATTCTTGTAAGGAACAATTAGTTAGATGCGTACTTCTTAGAAGTATTGAATTGTAGCCATACACTTTAAAGTTTTGTAATAAATATATCCCAAAAAACGACAAATGATGATACATGTGTTCTATATAGCTGAATTGAACTGTTATCATTCTTAAGCAAAATCGTAGTTATTTCATTCTTGTAAGGACAATTAGTTACATGCGAACTTCTTAGAAGTTTGAAATGTAGCATCCACTTTAAAGTTTTGTAATAAATATATCCCAAAAACGACAAATGAGATACATGTGTTCTATATAGCTGAATTGAACTGATGTCATCATTCTTAAGCAAATCGTAGTTATTACATTCTTGTAAGGACAATTATTAAATTCAAACTTCTTAGACGTATTAATTGTAGTCATACCTCTTTAAAGTATTTGTAATAAATATATCCCAAAAACGACAAATAGATACATGTGTTCTATTAGCTGAATTGAACTGTTGTCATCATTCTTAATCAAATCGTAGTTATACATTCTTGTAAGGACAATTAGTTACATGTGTACTTCTTATATGTATTGGATTGTAGTATACCACTTTAAATTTTTAGAAATAAAATATCCCAAAAACGACAAATGAGATACATGTGTTCTATTTAGCTGAATTGAACTGTTGTCATCATTCTTAAGCAAATCGTAGTTATTACATTCTTGAAGGACAATTAGTTAGATGCCGTTCTTCTTAGAAGTATTGAATTGTAACCATACCACTTTAAAGTTTTGTAATAAATATATCCCAAAAACGACAAATAAGATACATGTGTTCTATTTAGCTGAATTGAACTGATGTCATCATTCTTAAGCAAATCGTGTTATTACATTCTGGTAAGGACAATTAGTTAAAGATGCGTACTTCTTATAGTATTGAATTGTAGCCATACCATTTTAAGTTTTGTAATAAATATATCCCAAAAACGACAATGAAATACATGTGTTCTATTAAGCTGAATTGAACGTTGTCATCATTCTTAAGCAAATCGTAGTTATTACATTCTTGATAGGACAATTAGTTAGATGCTACTTCTTAGAAGTATTGAATTGTAGCCATACACTTTAAAGTTTTGTAATAAATATATCCCAAAAACGACAAATGAGATACATGTGTTCTATATAGCTGAATTGAACTGTTGTCATTATTCTTAAGCAAATCGTTGTTATTACATTCTGGTAAGGACAATTAGTTAATATGTACTTCTTAGAAGTATTGAATTGTTGCCATACCACTTTAAAGTTATGTAATAAATATATCCCAAAAACGGCAAAGTGAGATACATGTGTTCTATTAGCTGAAATGAACTGTTGTCATTATTCTTAAATCAAATCGTAGTTATTACATTCTTGTAAGGACAATTAGTTACATGCGTACTTCTTAGAAGTATTGAATTGTAACCATACCACTTTAAAGTTTCGTAATAAATATATCCAAAAACGACAAATGGATACATGTGTTCTATATAGCTGAATTGAACTGTTGTCATTATTCTTAAGCAAATCGTTGTTATTACATTCTGGTAAGGACAATTAGTTAGATGCGTACTTCTTAGAAGTATTGAATTTAAGCCATACCACTTTAAAGTTTTGTAATAAATATATCCCAAAAACGACAAATGAGATACATGTGTTCTATTTAGCTGAATTGAACTGTTGTCATCATTCTTAAACAAATCGTAGTTATTACATTCTTGTAAGGACAATTAGTTCCATGCGTTCTTCTCAGAAGTATTGAATTGTAGCCATACCACTTTAAAGTTTTGTAATAAATATATCCCAAAAATGACAAATGTGATACATGTGTTCTATATAGTGAATTGAACTGTTGTCATCATTCTTAAGCAAATCGTAGTTATTACATTCTTGTAAGGACAATTAGTTACATGCGTTCTTCTTAGAAGTATTGAATTGTACCATACCATTTTAAAGTTTTGTAATAAATATATCCAAAAAACGACAAATGAGATACATGTGTTCTATATACTGAATTGAAACTGTTGTCATTATTTTAAGCAAATCGTTGTTATTACATTTGGTAAGGACAATTAGTTAGATGCGTACTTATTAGAAGTATTGAATTGTAGCCTTACCACTTTAAAGTTTTGTAATAAATATATCCAAAAACGACAAATGAGATACATGTGTTCTATATAGCTGAATTGAACTGTTGTCATCATTCTTAAGCAATCGTAGTTATTACATTCTTGTAGGACAATTAGTTAATGCGTTCTTCTTAGAAGTATTGAATTGTAGTCATACCACTTTAAAGTTTTGTAATAATATATCAAAAAACGACAAATGAGATACATGTGTTCTATTAGCTGAAATTGAACTGTTGTCATCATTCTTAAGCAAATCGTAGTTATTACATTCTTGTAAGGACAATTAGTTACATGCGTACTTCTTAGAAGTATTGAATTGTAGTCATACCACTTTAAAGTTTTATAATAAATATATCCCAAAAACGACAAATAAGATACATGTGTTCTATAAAGCTGAATTGAACTGTTGTCATCATTCTTAGGCCAATCGTAGTTATTACATTCTTGTAAAGACAATTAGTTACATGCGTACTTCTTAGAAGTATTGAATTGTAACCATACCACTTTAAAGTTTTGTAATAAATATATCCCAAAAACGACAAATGAGATACATGTGTTCTATATAGCTGAATTGAACTGTTGTCATTATTCTTAAGCAAAACGTTGTTATTACATTCTGGTAAGGACAATTAGTTAGATGCGTACTTCTTAGTAGTATTGAATTGTAGCCATACCATTTTAAAGTTTTGTAATAAATATATCCCAAAAACGACAAATGAGATACATGTGTTCTATATAGCTGAATTTAACTGTTGCAATCATTCTTAAGCAAATCGTATGTTATTACATTCTTGTAAATACAATTAGTTACATGCGTTCTTCTTAGAAATATTGAAGTGTAGGCATACCACTTTAAAGTTTTGTAATAAATATATCCCAAAAACCACAAATTAGATACATGTGTTCTATATAGCTGAATTGAAATGTTGTCATCATTCTTAAGCAAATCGTACTTATAACATTCTTGTAAGGACAAATAGATACATATGTACTTCTCAGACGTATTGAATTGTAGCCATACCACTTTAAAGTTTTGTAATAAATATATCCCAAAAACGACAAATGAGATACATGTGTTCTATTAAGCTGAAATGAACTGTTGTCATCATTATTAAGCAAATCGTAGTTATTACATTCTTGTAAGGACAATTAGTTACATGCGTTCTTCTTAGAAGTATTGATTGTAGTCATACCACTTTAAGGTTTTGTATTTAATATATCAAAAAAACGACAAATGATATACATGTGTTCTATATAGCTGAATTGAAATGTTGTCATTATTCTTAAGCAAATCGTTGTTATTACATTCTGGTAAGGACAATTAGTTAGATGCGTACTTCTTAGAAGTATTGAATTGTAGCCATAAGACTTTAAAGTTTTGTAATAAATATACCCAAAAACGACAAATGAGATACATGTGTTCTATTAGCTGAAATGTACAGTTTCATCATTCTTAAGCAAATCGTAGTTATTACATTCTTGTAAGGGCAATTTGTTACATGCGTACTTCTTAGAAGTATTTAAATGTAACCATACAACTTTAAAGTTTTGTAATAAATATATCCCAAAACGACAAATGAGATACATGTGTTCTATATAGCTGAATTGAATGTTGTCATTATTCTTAAGCAAATCGTTGTTATTACATTCTGGTAAGGACAATTAGTTAGATGCGTACTTCTTAGAAGTATTGAATTGTAGCCATAACACTTTAAAGTTTTGTAATAAATATATCACAAAAACGACAAATGAGATACATGTGTTCTATTTAGCTGAATTGAACTGTTGTCATCATTCTTAAGCAAATCGTAGTTATAACATTCTTGTAAGGACAATTAGTTACATATGTACTTCTTAGACGTATTGAATTGTATCCATACCACTTTAAAGTTTTGTAAGCAAATCGTAGTAATTACATTCTTGTAAAGACAATTTGTTACATGCGTACTTCTTAGGAGTATTGAATTGTAACCATACCACTTTAAAGTTTTGTACTAAATATATCCCAAAAACGACAATGAGATACATGTGTTTCTATTAAGCTGAAATGAACTGTTGTCATCATTATTAAGCAAATCGTTGTTATTACATTCTTGTAAGACAATTTGTTACATGCGTACTTCTTAGACGTATTGAATTGTAGCCATACCACTTTAAAGTTTTGTAATAAATATATACCAAAAACGACAAATGAGATACATGTTTCTATTAAGCTGAAATGAACTGTTGCATCATTCTTAAGCAAATCGTAGTTATTACATTCTTATAAGGACAATTAGTACATGCGTTCTTCTTAGAATATTGATTGTAGTCAACCACTTTAAGGTTTTGTAATAAATATATCCCAAAAACAGACAATGAGATACATGTGTTCTAATTAAGCTGAAATGAACTGTTGTCGTCATTCTTAAACAAATATAGATATTACATTCTTGTAAGGACAATTAGTTAGATGCGTACTTCTTAGAAAGTATTGAATTGAAGCAAACACTTTAAAGTTTTGTAATAATATATCCCAAAAACGACAAATGAGATACATGTGTTCTTATAGCTGAAATTGAACTGTTGTCATCATTTCTTAAGCAAACGTATTATTACATTCTTGTAAGACATTAGTTACATGCGTTCTTCTAGAAATATTGAATTGTAGTCATACCACTTTAAAGATTTGTAATAAATATATCCAAAAAAACGTCAAATGAGATACATTGTTTTATAGCTGAATTGAAATGTTGTCATATTCTTAAGCAAAACGTTGTTATTACTTTCTGGTAATGGACAATTAGTTAGATGGTACTTCTTAGAAGTATTGAATTGTAAGCCATAACACTTTATAAGTTTTGTAATAAATATATCCCAAAAACGACAATGAGATACATGTTTTACGAAGAATTTTTAATTTAAAAATTTATTATCCATACAATTATTGTTACTTTAAAAGAATTAGATACATTTAAAGGAATAATAACCAAAACAAAATGTATTTTCTTTGAAGAATTGTATTCTTAAAGATTATTTACATCTTTAGTTGTTAAATTTCAAAATAAATTTTAAAAAATTTAAATTTTGAAATAATCCAAACCAAATGAGTAATTTTTACAAATTAATGCCTTTTAGAATTTTATTAATTTGTAACATTTTAGTGTATTTTAAAAGAATTAATACATTTTTTTGTAATAATTTCAAAAGCAAAAGTAATTTTAATAGTTAAAGTTATCTAAAAAGTAGTTTTTTTTTAAAAATATTAACGTTTAAGTTAAATAGCTTAACTTTAATTTTAAAAATTACCAAACGAAGAATGTGTCTATTTGAATATGTTGTCCCCCAAAAAGTTTTATAATTTTAAGACAATACCTTGCTTTTGGATTGATTGTAAAAACCCTTAAATTTAAAATAACCAAAAAATTGTAAGGGGTTTTTAAGTATGAATGTGCATAAAAAAGTTTAAAATTTTAAAAAAATTAATCGTACTTTAGGATTTTTTAAATACCCTTTAAATTTTATAATATTCCCAAAGAAATAGTACATGGATTAGCTATGAATTTCATTTTAAATTGTATAATTTTAAGACAATTGTTAATGGTCTTTAAGTATTGAAGGGCATCATTTAAAATTTGTATAATTTAAAAAACAAATAAGTTTTTAATAAAATTTTTTTCAAAACAAATTATTTTTTAAAAAATTTTAATGAATTTAAAGAATGAAACTCTTTAAAGTTTAAAAAATATAAAACACAAAAATTTTATTTCAATGAATTGTCATTCTAAGAAAATATATTTTTTTAAGAAATGTTATTCTTCTTAAGTAAATGTTACATACTTTTTTTTTTTAAAATACCCAAAGAAAAAAATTTTTAAACGAATGAACTGTTGCTTTCTAAACGATTACATTTTAAACATTTTAATTTCTAAGTATGAAGGGCCAACTTAAAGTTTTAAAATTTCCAAAAACAAATGAATAAATTTAAAGCAATGAAAATATTTAACAACTTTTACTTCTTAAGCAATAGTTATTTTTTAAAATATTGAATTTAATAATTAAATTTTTTAAAATAAAAAAACAAAAGATAATTTCTATAAGGAATTTGTTCAATTTAAGAAACGTTTATTACATTTTAAAAATTTTTTTTAAATTAATTTAAAATTAATTTTAAAAAACCAAAAATTAAAATTTAAAAAAAGCGGGGGAAAAACCTAATTTTAAAGGAAAACAAAACATAAGGATAAACCAAAAGAATTAAATTTTAAATAGATTAAACCCCCCCTTTTAAATTTAAAAAATATAAAACCCAAAAAGGGCCTAAAAATTTGTATATTTCCAACGATTATAACTTTTAACAATTTTTACTTTCTTTCAAGAAATGTGTATTAAATTTGTAAAAATATAAACGACAAAAAAGTTTATTACAAAAATTTGTTAAATTTTTAAAAATGTAATTCTTTGAAAATTGTTAACGTATTTTAAATTTGATTACATTTAAGTTTTGAATAAATAACCAAAAAAAATTAATTTCAAAGAATGAACGTGTTTTAAAAATTGTTTACATTTAAGAAATTTTTTTCTAAAGAATTGTACATCACTTTTAATTTGAAATTACCAAACACAATAATTGTTTATAACAAGAACTGGTCATTTTAACAAATGTTTACTTTTTAAGAAATTATTAACTTTTTAGAAAATTTACAATTTTAATTTTAAATAAAAACAAATAGATAATATATAGTTTAATGTTTATATCTAAAATTCTTTATAAAATTTTAAAGAATTATTCTTTAAAAAATTAGTTAGTTTTTTAGTAAATTAAAAAATTAAAATAAAAATCCAAAAACAAATAAACTGTTTTATTTATGAATGAATGTTCATTTAAAAATCGTATTATATCTTTTAAGGACAATTTTCATCAAAAATTTTTTAAATTTAAAAAAAATAAATTTTTAAATACATAAACGACCAAAAGGAACAATGTTTATACTATTAAAATGATTTTTAATTTTAAAAATATTAATTTTTTAAAAAAAATTAATTTACTTTTAAAAAGTTTGGTAAATTTTAAAAATAATAATTTTCCCAAAAAATGACTTTTTCTTTAGCAATTAATGTTGTTATTCTTAAGAAATTGTTTTACACTTAAGGAATTATTAACCCCAAACCAAATATTGAATTTAAAACCATTTATTTATTTTAAAATTTTAAACCCAAAAACCCTTTATAATGTTTTAAAAAATTTTTTAATTTTTAAGCAAATCTGGGTTACTTCTTGAAAAAATTTATACCACTATTTTAAAAAAATTAAAAACCATTAAAGTTTTTTAATAATTATCCAAAAAATCAAGTTACTTGTTTTTAAAATAATTAATTATTCTTAAAGTAGTTTTAATTTAAACCAATTTTTATTTTTTTAAGAATATTAATGTACAAAAAAATTTAAGTTTTTATATATAACAAAAAATAAAACATGTTTTTAAAATTTGAAGAAGTTCTTATTCCTTAATTAAAAATTTAAAATTCTTTAAAACAAATTGTTAAAAATTTAAATGTGAATCTTTAAATTTTATTATATATTAAAAAAAATGATTACATTTTTTGGAAATTTGAAATTTTTTTAAAATTTTATTAAATTTTAAACACAAATTTTTAATGTACAAAAAGATTATTGTTTGTTATACTTTTAAAAATTGTATATTACAAAACGAATTATATGTTCTTTTGGGAATTGAAGGGTTTCATTTTAAGGGAAATGTATTCAACTTAAAGGGAATTAGTTAATAATTTTTAGAATTATTTTAGCATTTAAATTGTAAAATTTTCAAAATAAATTCAATTTAATTTATTAATAACTTTAATTTTAATTACCTAAAAATAGTATAAATTCTTAAGGAATTGGGAACCACTTTATAAAGCAAATTAACTTTAAATTAGTAAATAAATTTTTAACCTAGATATATTTTATAACCTGAATTTTATATTCAAAAGCAAAGTAGTATACATTTCAAAGAAAATATAGTTTTCTTAAGAATTTGTTGTTACTTTTAAGAAATTATAAACCAATTTTATTGGTATTAATTAAATGAAGTTGTATTTTAAGAATAAAATATCCAACTTTTGTAAAGTTATTAATGTACTTTTGAATATTATTGAAAAACCAATTTAAGTTTGTAATAAAATAAAAAAATGAGATAATGTTTTAATAAAATTAAAAGGTCTTTAAAAAAATTACCCAAAATTAATTATGAAATTTTACAGGGTTTTTTAATTTTGAAATTATTTAAAACATTTTAAAAATTTAATTTATCCCCAAATGATAATTTCATTTAAATTGAAATTTCAATTTTAAAAAATTTATTTATTTTAAAGTTTTACTTTAAGAAATTTTTACCTAAAAAAAGTTAAATTTTTTAAAAAGGGAAAAAAAATTTAAAAAAAATAAAAAAAAAAAATGATTAATTTTTAAATAAAAATTTTGTTTAATAAAAAAATTTTAAAAATTTTGATTTTTTTAAATGTATCAAAATTTAAAAAAAAAAAATTTTTTAAAAAAAAAAAAAAAAACCCTTTTTTAGTTTTTCTTTTAAAATTTAAAAAAACTTTTAAATAATTTTGTAAAAAATTTTAAAGTTTTTAAATTTTTCCCCCTAATTTAAATTTTTAAAAAATTTAAAAAAAAATTTAATTTTTTTTTAATTTTAATTGAAATCATTTTAAAAAATGTTTTTAAACACCCTTTAAAAAATTTAATTAAATTTTCAAAGAAAATTTTAAAAATTAAAAAAATTTTTAAAAATAAAAAAAAATTAAAAATTGTTTTAAATGAAAAAAATTTTAATTTTTTTAAAGCTTTTTTTTTGGTCCCCAAAAGTTTTTTTTAAAATAAATTGCTTTTTTTTTTTTAAAAAATATACCCCAAAAAAAAATTAATTTTTTAAAAGGGAAATTTAACCATCTTTTAAAAAAAAAAAATTTTTTGAAAACTTTTTAAAAATTTTTTTAAAATTTTTTAAAAAAAACCCCCCTTTTTTTTTAATTTTAAAAACCCAAAAAAAAATTGTTTCTTTTTGGAAATTGGTTTCATTTTAAAACAAATAGAATTTTTTGAAAAAATTTTTAAAAAACACTTTAAATTTTGAATTTAACCAACCCAAAAATTTTGAAAAAAATTTTTAAAAAACAAAATTAAAAGGGTTTCATAACTAAAAATTTTATCATTCTTAAAAATTAGTTATTTTCTTTAAAAATTATTAATCACTTTTGGGTTTAAAAAAAACAAAAAATTTTTAAAAAATTTTCCCCAAAAAAAAATAAAATTTTTTTTTAATAGTTAAAATTTTTTTCATTTTAAAAAATTTTAAAAATTCGAAAAATTTTAAAATTTTTTTTCAAAAAAATTTAGAAATTTTTTTTTTAAAAAAAAAATTTTTTTAAAAACCAAAAAAAAAAAGTGTTTTAAACTGAAAAATTTTAATTTTCAACCTTTAAAGTTTTTTTTTTAAAAAATTTTAAAAGGGTTTTTTAAAAAAATTTTTTAAAAACCATTAAAGTTTTTTATTAAAAATTCCCAAAACAAAAAAAATTTTTTTTAAAACTAAAGGGTTTGTTCATCTTTTTTAAAAAAATTAAAAAAAAAAAGGGGTTTTTTTTAAAATTAATTAAACCCCCTTTTAATTTTAATTTATCCCAAAAAAAAATTTTTTTTAAAATGGAATTAAATTTTAATTTTTAAAAAAAATTTTTAAAATTTTAAAAAAGAAAAAAAAATTTTAAATTTTAAAAACAAAAAAAAATTTTTT
>JARBHB010000543.1:0-11324 GCA_029891345.1 Dryococelus australis | reverse complement strand
ATAAGTTTATAATAAATATATCCCAAAAACGACAAAATGAGTAATATGTGTTCTATATAGCTGAATTGAACTGTTGTCATCATTCTTAAGCAAATCGTAATTATTACATTTCTTGTAGGAAAAAAAAAAAAAAAAAAAAAAAAAAAAAAAAAAAAAAAAAAAAAAAAAAAAAAAAAAAAAAAAAAAAAAAAAAAAAAAAAAAAAAAAAAAAAAAAAAAAAAATTTTTTTTTTTTTTTTTTTTTTTTTTTTTTTTTTTTTTTTTTTTTTTTTTTTTTTTTTTTTTTTTTTTTTTTTTTTTTTTTTTTTTTTTATTACATTCTTATGGACAATTAGTTACATGCTTCTTCTTAGAAGTATTAAGTGCATGCATATCAGTCATAAGTTTTATAATAAATATATCCCAAAAACGAAAATGTGTAAATATGTTCTATATAGCTGAATTGAACTGTTGTCATCATTCTTAAGCAAATCGTATATATTACATTCTTGTAACTATTTTTAGACAATGTCTCGTTAAGATTGAAGGAAAAGTTTAATAATCCCAAACACATGTAAAGTCTAGCATAAGTTCATCTTCTTAACAACTATTACATTTTGACAATTTCTTGAATGAGTTATACACAATTATAAAATCAAACACAATGTAAATTGTTCTAAACTGATAGTGTATCTTCTAAGAATCGTATATACATCTTTAGGACAATTACTCTTTGAATGATAGACAAGTTAAATTCCAAACGACAAATGGTTGTGTCTAATATGAATTAATGTTGTTTTCTAGAATGTTTATAATTCTAGACAATTTAGATTTTGAAGTATGGTGTAACAATTAAAAAACCCAAAAACGACAATGAATGTTTCAATACTGAATTAATGTGTCATCATTCTTAAGAAATCTAGTTTACATTCTTAAGGACAATTGTTCATGCGTCTTTAGAATATTGATGAGATACATCAAGTTTTAATATAACCAAACGACAATGATAAATTGTTCTAATAGTGATTGAATGTGTCATCATTCTTAAGAATCGTATTATACTCTTTAGGACAATTAGTTACATCTTTTCTTAGAAGTATTGAGTGAGATACAATAAGTTTTAATAAATATATCCAAAAACGACAAATGTAAATTGTCTATATAGCTGAATTGAATGTTGTATCATTTAACAAATCTTATTACATTTTGTAGGACAATGTTCTCGTCTTCTGAAGTATTGAGGAGATACAATAAGTTATAAAATATATCCCAAAAACAAATTAACATGTGTTTATATACTGATATGTGTCATCATTAAGCAAATCTTTATACATTCTGAAGGACAATTTTACTGGACTTTGAAGTAGAATGTGACATCAAGTTAAAATAATCCAAACGACAATGTAACATGTGTTCTATAGTGATAGTTTCTCATTCTAAGAAATCTATTATAATTCAAGACAATTAGTTACATGGTTCTCTTAGAAGTATTAATTGTAACAGTCAATTTTTAAATAATATACCAAAAACGACAATTAATTGTTCTATAGCTGAATTGAACTGTTGTCATCATTCTTAAGCAATCTATTATTACATTTTGTAAGGACAATTAGTTACTCGACTTTGGAAGTATTGAGTGTACAATCAAGTATAATAAATATACCAAAACGACAAATGTAACATTGTTCTAATAGCTGAATTAATGTTGTCATCATTCTTAACAAATCTGTTATTACATTCTTGTAAGGACAATTAGTTACTGCGACTTGTTGAAGTATTAAGTGTGGTAACAATCAAAGTATATAATAAATATATCCCAAAAACGACAATGGTAAATGTGTTCTATAAATATATCCCAAAACGACAAATGTACATGTGTTCATATACTGAATTAATGTTGTCATCATTCTTAAGCAAATCGTAGTTATACATTCTTGAAGGACATTGTTACTGCGTACTTTAAGATTGAGGAATACTCAAAGTTTAATAAAAACCCAAAACGACAAATGAGTAAATTGTTATAATACTGAATTGAACTGTTGTCATCATCTTAAGAAATCGTAATTATTACATCTTGTAAGACAATTGTTACACTCGTACTTCTTAGAGTATTGAATGAGTATCAATCAAAGTTTTTAATAATAACCAAAACGACAAATGTAACATGTGTTCTATATACTGAATTGAACTGTTGTCATCATTCTTAAGCAAATTATTATTACATTCTTGTAAGGACAATTAGTTACCCGTCTTTTGAAGTATTGAAGTGTGTATACAATCAAAATTATAATAAATATATCCAAAACGACAATAGTAACATGTGTTCTATTAGCGAATTGAACTGTTGTCATCATTCTTAAGCAAATCGTAGTTATTACATTCTTTAAGACAATTAGTTACATGCGTCTTCTTAGAAGTATTAATGCAGCATACAGTCATAAGTTTTTAATAAATATATCCAAAACGAAAATGGTAAATTTTCTATATACTGAATTAATGTTGTCATCATTCTTAAGCAAATCGTATTATTACATTTTGAAGGACAATTGTTACTCGTCTTTAGAAATTGTAGGTACAAATAAAGTTTTATAATAAATAACCCAAAAACGACAAATGGTAACATTGTTTATATAGCTGAATTGAACTGTTGTCATCATTCTTAAGAAATCGTATTATTACATTCTTGTAAGGACAATTGTTACTCGACTTTTGAAGTATTAAGTGAGTAACAAATCAAAGTTATAATAAATATATCCCAAAAACGAAAATGTTAACATGTGTTCTATAGCTGAATTGAATGTTGTCATCATTCTTAAGCAAATTAGTATTACATTCTTGTAAGGACAATTGTTACCCGACTTTTGAAGTATTGAAGTGATTATACAATCAAAGTTATATAATAAATAATCCAAAAACGACAAATGGTAACATGTGTTTAATAGCGAATTAACTGTTGTCATCATTCTTAAGAAATCGTATTATTACATTCTTTAAACAATAGTTACATCGTCTTCTTAGAAGTATTAAGTGATTATCATCAAAGTTTTATAATAAATATATCCCAAAAACGAAAATGTGTAATGTTCTATATAGCTGAATTGAACTGTTGTCATCATTCTTAAGCAAATCTATATATACATTTGTAGACAATGTTACTTCGTCTTTGAGAATTGAAGTTTATACAATAAAGTTTATAATAAATATATCCCAAAAACGACAAATGGAAATGTTTCTATTAGCGAATTGAACTGTTGTCATCATTCTTAAGCAAATCGTAATTATTACATTCTTGTAAGGACAATTAGTTACTCGTCTTTTGAAGTATTAGTGTAGTAAAATCAAAGTTAAATAAATATATCCCAAAAACGACAAATGTGTAAATTGTTCTATATGCTGAATTGAATGTTGTCATCATTCTTAAGCAAATCGTAGTTATTACATTCTTGTAAGGACAATTGTTACTTCGACTTTTGAAGTATTGAAGTAGAAAAAATCAAAGTATATAATAAATATATCCCAAAACGACAAATGGTAACATGTGTTCTATATAGCTGAATTAAACTGTTGTCATCATTCTTAAAATCGTATTATTACATTCTTGTAGGAAATAGTTACTCGACTTTTGAAGTATTGAAGTGTTTTATACAATCAAATTTATAATAAATATATCCCAAAAACGACAAATGGTAACATGTGTTCTATAACTGAATTGAACTGTTGTCATCATTCTTAAGCAAATCATATAGCTGAATTAATTGTTGTCATCATTCTTAAGCAAATCATAGTTATTAATTCTTGTAAGGACAATTAGTTACTTGCGAACTTGTTGGAAGTATTGAAGTGTTGGTATACAACTCAAAAGTAATATTATAAAAAATATATCCCAAAAACGACAAATGAGTAACATGTGTTCTATTAGCGAATTGAACTGTTGTCATCATTTTAAGCAAATCGTAGTTTTTACATTCTTTAGGACAATTAGTTACTGCGTACTTTTGAAGTATTGAAGTGTGATAACATCAAAGTTTTATAATAAATATATCCCAAAAACGACAAATGTGTAAATTGTTCTATATTGTAAGGACAATTAGTTACTGCGCTTCTTGAAGTATGAATGGATACACAAAGTTATAATAAATATATCCAAAACGACAAATGGTAAATGTGTTCTATATAGCTGAATGAATGTTGTCATCATTCTTAAGAAATCGTATTATACATTCTTGTAAGGACAATTGTTACATCGTACTTTGAGTATTGAATGTAGTATACAATCAAAGTTATAATAAATATATCCCAAAAACGACAAATGGTAAATGTTCTATATAGCTGAATTGAACTGTTGTCATCATTCTTAAGCAATCGTATTATACATTTCTTTAGGCAATAGTTACTCGACTTTGAAGTATTGAGGTAGTATACAATAAGTTATAATAAATATCCCAAAACGACAAATGGTAACATGTGTTTATTACTGAATTGAATGTTGTCATCATTCTAAGCAAATCGTAGTTATTACATTCTTGTAAGGACAATTAGTTACTTGCAACTTGTGGAGTATGAAGTGTATACAACTCAAAATATATAATAAATATAACCCAAAAACGACAAATGAGTAACATGTGTTCTAATAGCTGAATTGAACTGTTGTCATCATTCTTAAGCAAATCGTAGTTATACATTCTTGTAAGGACAATTAGTTACTGCGACTTTGAAGTATTGAAGTGTAGTATACAACTCAAAGTTATAATAAATATATCCCAAAAACGACAAATGAGTAACATGTGTTTATATAGCTGAATTAAATGTTGTCATCATTCTTAGCAAATCGTATTATAACATTCTTGTAAGGACAATTTTACTCGTACTCTTAGAGTATTGAAGTGAGTATACAATCAAAGTTTTTAAAAATAACCCAAAAACGACAAATGTAACAGTGTTTATTAGCTGAATTGACTGTTGTCATCATTCTTAAGCAAATCGTAGTTATTACATTCTTGTAAGACAATTAGTTACTTGCTCTTTTGAAGTATTGAATGTGGTATACAATCAAAAGTTTATAAATATATCCCAAAAACGACAAATGAGTAACATGTGTTCTATATAGCTGATAAATTGTTTCATCATTCTTAAGCAAATCGTAGTTATAACATTCTTGTAGGACAATTGTTTACATGCGTCTCTTAGAGTATTGATTAGGTATCTCAAAAGTTTTAAATAATTCCAAAAACGACAAATGGTAACATGTGTTCTATATAGAATTGAACTGTTGTCATCATTCTTAAGCAAATCGTAGTTATCACATTTTTAGGACAATTAGTTCATGCGTTCTTCTTAGAAGTATTGAGGTTAGTTATACAATCAAAGTTTTATAATAAATATATCCCAAAACGACAAATGAGTAAATGGTTCTATATAGCTGAATTAATGTGTCATTCTTAAGCAAATCGTATTATTACATTCTTGTAAGACAATTAGTTACTCGAACTTTGGAAGTATTGAAGTGTTGTATACACTCAAAAGTTATAATAAATATATCCAAAAACGACAAATGAGTAACATGTGTTCTATTTAGCTGAATTGAACTGTTGTCATCATTCTTAAGCAAATCGTAGTTATTACATTCTTGTAAGGACAATTAGTTACTGCGACTTTGAAGTATTGAAGTGTGTATACAATCAAAAGTATATAATAAATATATCCCAAAACGACAATGAGTAAATGTGTTCTATTTAGCTGAATTGAACTGTTGTCATCATTCTTAAGCAAATTATTATACATTTAGACATTGTACGTTCTAGTTTGAATGATACTCAATTAATATACAAACAAGTATTTTATATAATGAATGTTATATTAAGAATCGTATTAATTCTTTAGGAAATTTCGTTGAGTTTGATGTAATCAAGTTAATAAATACCAAAGAAAGGTAAGTTCATTAGTGAATAATGTTTCTCATTAAGAAAGTTAATCTTTAGATTATTCACTTTGAAGTATTGAGGAAATCAAGTTATATAAATACCCAAACACAAATGGTAATGTTTCTTAGCGATTGAATGTGTCTCATTCTTAGCATGTATTTAATTTTTAGGACAATTAGTACATCGTTTTTAAAGTATTGAAGTGCATGATTCTCAAAGTTATAATAAATATATCCCAAAAACGAAATGTAAATATGTCTATATAGCTAATTGAATGTTGTCATATCTAATAAATGTATTATTACAATTGTAGAAATTAGTTACACTGTAACTTTGAAGTATTGAAGTTAGTATACATAAAGTTAATAATAATTATCCCAAAAACGACAAATGGTAACATGTGTTTATTAGCTGAATTGAACTGTTGTCATCATTCTTAAGCAAATCGTATTATACATTCTTGTAAGGACAATAGTTTATGTTCTTTTGAAGTATTGAATGGGTATACACTCAAAGTTTTAATAAATAATCCCAAAAACGACAAATGTAACATGTGTTCTATATACTGAATTAATGTTGTCATCATTCTTAAGCAAATCGTAGTTATACATTCTTTAGGACAATTGTTTCATGCGTCTTCTTAGAAGTATTGTGTGATATACATCAAAGTTTTAAATAAATAACCCAAAACGACAAATGAGTAAATTGTTCTATATAGTGAATTGAACTGTTGTATCATTCTAAACATATTAATTTATGCTTTTTAGGTTTATATATGTAAAACAAAAAAAATAAACAAAATTATTTTTTGAATGTATCTTGAAAATTACTTCGATTAATGATTTAATAATATAATCAAAAAATAACAGATATGTGAATAAGTTTATCATTTTAACATTTATTTATTCTTAGAATTATATTCAATTTGAAGATAAATTTGTATTCAAAAGTAATTATAAATATTAAAAGAAAATATAAAACAATTAATTATTTTATTTTAAAATTGTATTATTCTTAAGAAATGTTCATTTTAAAATTAATCAGACATCATGTTTATTAATTCCAAAGTATAAATATCATAATATAATGTTGTATATTAGCAATGTTTATATTTTAGAAAAGTAATTATAATATAAATATAATAGTTTTTAATAAATATAAACAATTATAAATATTCAAAAAAAATTTTTATTTCTTACAATGATTTTCATTTTAAGACAATTATATTAATTTTTAAGAATTATTATTCATTTGAATATTAATTTAATCAAAAACAAAGTATAAATATTATTCCAAAAACGTAATTAAATCTATTATTAATTGATACATATTTTAAGCAATGTTGAATATTAATGTGTAAAACTTAAAGTATTTATATATAATCAAAAAAATGGTACATTATATTATTCAAGAATATATTTATATATTACTTTTGAGTTGTATACCAACACTTCAATACATCCAACAAGTTCGCAAGTAACTAATTGTCCTTACAAGAATGTAATAACTACGATTTGCTTAAGAATGATGACAACAGTTCAATTCAGCTAAATAGAACACATGTTACTCATTTGTCGTATTTGGGATATATTTATTATATTACATTTGAGTTGTATACCAACACTTCAATACTTCCAAAAAGTTCGCAAGTAACTAATTGTCCATAAAGAATATATAAACTACGATTTGTTTAAGAATGATGACAACAGTTCAATTCTGCTTATTAGAACACATGTTACTCATTAGTCGTTTTTGGGATATATTTATTACATTACTTTTGAGTTGTATACCAACACTTCAATACTTCCAACAAGTTCGCAAGTTAATAATTGTCCTTACAAGAATGTAATAACTACGATTTGCTTAAGAATAATGACAACAGTTCAGTTCAGCTATATAGAACACATGTTACAAATTTGTCGTTTTTGGGATATATTATTATAAAACATTTAATTTGTATAACTATACCTCAATACTTCTCAGAAGTACGAGTGTAACTCATTGTCCGTACAAAAATGTAATATATATGATTTGCTTAAGAATGATGACAACAGTTCAATTCAGCTATATAGAACATATATTACACATTTGTCGTTTTTGGGATATATTTATTATGAAACTTATGACTGATATGCATGCACTTCAATACTTCTAAGAAGAACGCATGTAACTAATTGTCCATAAAGAATGTAAAAACTACGATTTGCTTAAGAATGATGACAACAGTTCAATTCTGCTAAATTAGAACACATGTTACTCATTTGTCGTTTTTGGGATATATTTTTATAATATTACTTTTGAGTTGTATACCTACACTTCAATACTTCCAACAAGTTCGCAAGTAACTAATTGTCCTTACAAGAATGTAATAACTACGATTTGCTTAAGAATGATGACAACAGTTCAATTCAGCTAATAAGAACACATGTTACTCATTTGTCGTTTTTGGGATATATTTATTATATACTTTTGAGTTGTATACCAACACTTCAATACTTCCAACAAGTTCGCAGTAACTAATTGTCCTTACAAGAATGTAATAACTACGATTTGCTTAAGAATGATGACAACAATTTAATTCAGCTATATAGAACACATGTTACTCATTTGTCGTTTTTGGGATATATTTATTATAATAACTTTGAGTTTGTATACCTACACTTCAATACTTCCAAAAGTTCGCAGTAACTAATTGTCCTTACAAGAATGTAATAACTACGATTTGCTTAAGAATGATGACAACAGTTCAATTCAGCTATATTAGAACACATGTTACTCATTTGTCGTTTTTGGGATATATTTATTATATACTTTTGAGTTGTATACCAACACTTCAATACTTCCAACAAGTCGCAAGTAACAATTGTCCTTACAAGAATGTAATAACTACGATTTGCTTAAGAATGATGACAACAGTTCAATTCAGCTATATAGAACACATGTTACACATTTGTCGTTTTTGGGATATATTTATTATATTTCTTTTGAGTTGTTTACTTACACTTCAATACTTCCAACAAGTTCGCAAGTAACTAATTGTCCTTACAAGAATGTGATAACTACGATTTGCTTAAGAATGATGACAACAGTTCAATTCAGTATATAGAACACATGTTACTCATTTGTCGTTTTTGGTGATAATTATTTATTAAAACTTTTGAGTTGTATACCTACAATCTCAATACTCTAAAAAGTACGCAAGTAACTAATTGTCCTTACAAGAATGTATAATACGATTTGCTTAAGAATGATGACAACATTTAATTCAGCTATATAGAACACATGTTACTCATTTGTCGTTTTTGGGATATATTTATTATATTACTTTTGAGTTGTATACCTACACTTCAATACTTCCAACAAGTTCGCAAGTAACTAATTGTCCTTACAAGAATGTAATAACTACGATTTGCTTAAGAATGATGACAACAGTTCAATTCAGCTATATAGAACACATGTTACATATTTGTCGTTTTTGGGATATATTATTATAAAACCTTTGATTTGTATAACTACACTTCAATACTTCTAGAAGAACGAGTGTAACTATTGTCCGTACAAGAATGTAATAATTACGATTTGCTTAAGATGATGACAACAGTTCAATTCAGCTAAAGAACACATATTAACATTTGTCGTTTTGGGATATATTTATTATAAAACTTATGATGTATGCCCACAATACTTCTAAAAGAACGCGTAAACTAATTGTCCCAAAAAGAATGTGATAACACGATTTGCTTAAGAATGATGACAACATTCAATTCAGATATATAGAACACATGTTACTCATTTGTCGTTTTTGGGTTTAATTATTATAATACTTTGATTGTATACCAACAATTCAATCCCTTCCTAAATGTACGAAAGTAACTAATTGTCCTTACAAGAATGTAATAACTACGATTTGCTTAAAAATGATGACAACAATTAATTCAGCTATATAGAACAAATTACACATTTTTTTTTGATATATATTATAATTGATGATACCCTTATTTCAAAATGAAAACAATTGTCTAAATAAAACTAGATTTGCTAAAAGATGACACATTAATCGATTGAACAATTTAATTTTTTTTTTGGATTATTTTTATAATTGTTTTCACTTCAATTTCAAAATTGAAAATTCCTTACAAAATGAAATAAATTTTAGAATGTACAACGTTCAATTCACTAAGAACAATACCTTTGTCGTTGGAATTTTATTATAAAACTTGATTTTCATCAATACTTTAAGAAGAATGAACAAATGCCTTAAAGTGAAAAAGATTTCAATATCAACATTAATTCGATAAAAACATTTTACCATTGTCTTTGGGTTTTTATTATAATTTGATTGTACCAAATATTCAAAAGCGCAGATAATTCCTAAAAATTACTACATTTGCTTAGAATATGAAACATTAAAAATAAAACAATTTCCATTTGCGTTTTGGGTAATTATTAAAAATTTTATATACCTCAACTCTAAACATGTAAATGTCCTAAAAATGAAAAAGATTTTTAGAATACACATTCAATTCAGTAATAGAAATTTACCATTTCGTTTTTGATATATTTTTAACTTGATTATCCCAAATACTCAAAAGCGCTAATGTCCTAAAAATTATACTAATTTGTTAAAATGATGAAACATTAATTATATATAAACCAGTTCCATTTGTTTTGGTAATTTTAAAAATTTGTGATACATCAATACTCAAGAACATGAAAAATTGCCCAAAGAATTATAACTACTTGTTAAGATGACACATTAATCACTTATAGAACACTGTTACCATTGCTTTTTGGATTTTTATAATTGATTGTAAACACTTCATACTTAAATCAAGTAACATTCTAAAGATAATAAAGTTTTTGAATATGAAACATTCAATTCAGCAAAAACAATTATTTTGTTTTGGTTTATTATAAAATTTGTTAAATCAATTCTAAAGTAGAGTAAAATTGCCTTAAAGTATAATACATTTAAGAATGACAACTTAATCAGTATAAACAATTACTTGTTTTTGAATTTTTAAAAATTAGGTATCCCAATACTTCAAAAACGCATGAACAATTCCAAAGATGTAACTCGATTTGTAAATGGACACAGTTTTTTTTTTTTTTTTTTTTTTTTTTTTTTTTTTTTTTTTTTTTTTTTTGTATACTCATTCCCTTTTGGGATATATTTATAAATTTTTGATTGTATACAAAATTAAACTAAAAGTTGCAAGTAACTACATTTCCTTAAAAATGTAAAACTAATTTGCTTTTTGGAAATTAATTAAAATTTAAAAATTGTTCCCCAATTTTTTTTAAATTTATAAAATTGATTGTTTACAAATTAATACTTTAAAATTGAGTAAAATTGTCTTACAAAAAATATAACACATTGCAAAATGTGACCAGTTTCTTGTATATTTTAAATTTTATTTCTTTG
>JARBHB010000542.1:0-11347 GCA_029891345.1 Dryococelus australis | reverse complement strand
CCGGAAAATTTAAACGCAAAAGCTCGCTCCCCTTTGTTCGTAATAGTTGCAACAGAATTAAAAGGTGATAAAAAAGGGTTTCACCATTCGTTCAAGGGCTTCTGGATGGTTGGGTTAAATACTGAACTTTTGGATGTTGGGGGAAATCACCCCGGTGGTTTTAGCAGGGCCCTGCCTCCCCCCCCCAGCAGGTGTTTAAACCAATGACATTTCGTTTTTTTTTTGTTCAGTGGCCCTGGTTTGTGGGGTTTTCTTGTTGGTTTTGTTTTTTTCCCCCAAATTTTTTTTCCCGCAAGCTTTATGGGTCAGTCGCGTTAAAGTACCCCCCTGGGCAGTGCGCACCATAGGGGGTAGGAGGAGTGACTGGGAGAGATTTGGGCACTTTTAAACATCGATGTCTTGAGACCCAAATGAGATGAAGCGAGGTGGTTGGAGCAGCACCTGATAAAAGGGGGGGGAAATATGTTTCCCGAAAAAAAACCTCCCAACCAGCGTATATTCAGCATGATTAAAAAATGGGAAAATCCAGGATGAACCCCCGGAATAAAACCTTTTCACTTAGGTGGGAGGTGAGTAGACAAAAACCTACCCCCACCGTGCCTCCTCCAGGGGATGGGTGAGGTGGTGGGGGGCTGGGGGAGAAGTTGGAGGAGTTGGTGATATTGCTTGGGCCCTGTCTGTTTCCTTCCTTTTTTTCCCTTGCCCCCAAACTGCAGTAAAAAGGGCGGGGGCCTGCACCTTGTAGGTCGTTTGCCTCTCTCTCTCTTGCACTTTCCCACCAGTTCTTCATTAGACTTGGACAGGGGATTTTAAAAGTTTTTTTGATTTGTTAAGGGATATGTGTAAATGCGACACTCAACCCTCATTCCCCTTTTGGGAAAAATCTGCCCGTACATTTTTGTTTTCAAGCCAAATTTTTGCTCTTCGTTGCTTGTTGACTTTGTGTGGAATTTTCCTTGTTTGGGGTGCCCAAAAACTCCGCCCCCGGAAAACAGAATGGCTTGCGCGAGCAGAACCCTGTCCATTTCGTAATATTTTTCCAAAATCCAAAACCTTCCCGGTCAAAACTTTCCTAGATTTGGCGCCATGCTTAGTAGGAAAATCTGTTTTCCTTGAATTTGGGTTTTCGCAAACTTGTGTAAACAATACCGGGGCCTCGAGGCCATTCCGGGAATTTTGGCCCCTCCGGCTTCGAGTAGATATCACAGTGCTGGGGGTTCGGGTTGCTCAGCCCCATGTTCTGCACTTTGCTCTAAAATTATAGACCCTCTGTAAATCGGGGTTCATCGGAGCCCTAAGAAGCTTAATTAAACCTGTTTTCCAATGGGTGCAATAAATAATTGTTGCCCCGTACTGTGGAGGTGGAATTGGCACCCTCGACCTCGACCCCCAGGGTTTTTGGTGTTCCTCATTGTGGAGCCTTTACCTTGTTATGAATGTTCGGGGTTTCTTCAGCCAAAATTTGTGTTAAAAATGGCCCACAGGGGGTTTTACGATCTCAAGAAAATCTCTGTACAGAGGGTTCCCCCTTTTCTCTTCCCCAATGTCGCATCAACTAAATTGAACTGTTTTTCCTAACAAAATATCAAGAGTGGGGTTGCATTTTGGGTGCTATGAAAAATTTCCCTTATTTTGGGGCATGTGTTGGGCTAAAAACACATTCCCTGTTTGGGGGGTTTTAGTACGTTAGGTCAGAGAACCTTACATAAAATTTTTGGGGGTTTGATGTCTAGGTTTTGCTCCCCCTTTTTTGATAACATGTAATCAAGTCGGCGGGGTGGGTGTCTGTAGCTTGTCTGTGCTGGCTAGAGCCTTCGAGCACTAGGCTGGAGCCAATGTGGCTTCCCTGTGCGGCCCGGTTAGGTTAGTGTGAAGGGTCCCTGTGGTAGCCTTTGGACCCTCGCCAGGTTTGGTTGGTGTTCGGCTGGTGGTCAAGCTTTTTTGGTGGTCTGATGTGTCTGGGTCCAAAAAGGCAGTAATGAACAGAATGGGTGGGGGCGACATCTGTGATGCCCAAACCTTGGGCAGGCAGCTTGATGGTTTTGATGGGTGCAGTGTCCCGCTGGGCTTCTTGGGTGTGTCGGTAGCGCCTGGGAGGGGGTTTTTTTATTTTTGCATTCGTCTTTTGTTTATACTTTCTAGAAGCAGCCATCTTTTTTATGTGTTACTGAAGGCACCATATTTTTTTTTTTCATTGTCTTTTGTTTATACATTATGGGGTTGCCATTTTGGGTAGGCAACCCCCATTTTGAGATGAGACATACAATTTTCCCATCCTTATTTTAAATTTTTTTTCCCAATACTTGTACAGTAGTGCAGGGGCGGGGGGCCCCGCATTCGGTGGGTGTCTTATGCCTGACCCGAAGGGAGAACCATGAAGGTGACGGGATGGATTCCTTGAAAAATGATTGGCTGTAATAGCTTAGCCCATAGTTGCCTTCTTGTCTGTCTTTTTTTTTTCTCTCCTTGTTACTGAAGGGCATGAAGGATTTTAAAGAAATAATGCAACAAACTAGTGGCAGGTAACAAAATTTCCCTTTTGCAAAAAAGCTTCTGATGCAATGGTGTCATGCAGCGTCGTCTTGTCACTCCAACCGGAAATTGCTGTGTGGTGGATGGGTGGGTTAGCGGATTTTTGGGGGGGGGGGGGGCTGTACTGTTTCGTTGTGGTTTCTTAGTGTGACCGGGTTTGCCTCATCGGGCCCTGGCACCCCAAAGGGGTGAACTTCACACTGTGGATTGGGGGATTATTTGACTCGGGGGGCCCTAACGTTTCCTTGCAGGTGTCCCTGTGGTTTCAAATGTTTGGTGCCCCAAGTCCCTTTTTGCATTTGGGCCCCAAAGTATGAGTAGTGGGAAAAACATGTTGTGTTGTTGAAGAATGCTCCCCAATCAAGGGAGAACAGTCCCACACTAATATAGAAAATCGGGTTTCAATTGTGATCCCCTGTCCCCTCTTGGGGATGGGTTTACCAGGTAGCAGAGAGGTAAAAGTTTAGCCTAGAATTAGAACCGTATTAGACTCAAAAAATTATTTATTCAAAAAAGAAAAAAACAGTGACTGTATAACTCCTAGGCTCTTTTTGGTTTTGAAGCAACCAACGAAAGTTTGTTAGGAACGGGTGAGGGGTGAGTTTGGAAAAAGATGAAAGGTAGAAAAATGAGTAAGGAACAGTGAAAAGTCAAATTACTACTGTTTACAAATTGTTGTCCGAAGGGACTGGGGCAAATGCTCCAAAGTGGGTGTATGTAAGGGGGGTTGACGAACACTTTACGGTGGCGGTTCTTTATGCAAGGCGAGTAGACAAGCTTCTGGGCGATCAAGTCAGGCAATGAAAAAAAAATTCTGGAGCTTGTGTTTCCTTATATTAGGTCGACGGCATTCTCCATCAGTTTACTTGGGTTTGGGGGAATCTTTGGCATGATTGGCTTCTCTTACGTGCCCACGCCCTTGCTGCACACTCTGTAAAAACGAAAGGAAGAGTATTTTCCCTTTGTGTGCATTTTGTTCTGCACTCGCTTGGGGCAGGCGGGTTTTTGTTTGGTGGTTGGCAGGGTGTTTGATGATGGACGAGGTAAGAAAAGTATTTAAAGTTTTGACATCTTGCTTAAAGACTTTACAAAAGCAATTCAGTTTTCTGAATCAAGCAGAAGGCCCGTCTATAAAATTTGTGAAGACAGGTCCCATTGTCTAATTTTACATGGTTCATCTGTTGGGATATCTATTAATGATTCGATAAGGGGACCCTCACAGTGGGTCTTTAAAAAACAAAAGGTCGAATTGTGTATTCCCCCAAACAAGAAAAATTTGCTCTTTTCACGATAATTTATTTCTATTGACACTAAAAAAATTCTTGTTAGGGGATAGTGCTCATCCATTCACAGCCGACTTTCGAGTCAATTAGAGTTTTCGTTAGAAGGTAGAAAAAAAATTCTTTTTGAGTCCCCAGCCCCAAATGGAGCCTTTGCCAGAACTGACTACGAGCTATTGGCTATGGGGTTTTGGGGGAGATTGAGGATGCATGGATATTTAAAAGATAGGCTTAACAGTGACACGATTTATTAATTTTTTTGGCGGGGAAAATATCCTTTGTTAAATTTAGTATTGGCTCACCCAGCCCATTAGATTTCAGTTACTGTAGGGGGAAATACTTGAAATGTCATGGCAGAGGATTTGCACAGAAACATTTTTTTTGGAGCAATTTCCCCCCCCCCTTTCCGGCACCCCTCCAAAATTGGGTTTATTTATGATGTGACACCATCCTTTTAAAACTAAAAGGGTTTGGGTTTTTTGGTATGGCGGAGTCTGCAATGTTTTTTTTCTGGATGTTCATGTGTATCTACAGGGTATTCCCCGTTGGTGCTGCACACAAAACTAAACTACCCAGTTATTGCTAAATTTCCTCTTGGTGTCGTGTAATGCCCCAGGGAATTTTTTTTCCACTTGCTGTATGACTCTTTGTTTTTATGCCCCCATGAATGCTGGAGAAATTACTTTTCCAAAATTCACCGGGTTTTTGAATATGAAGGTCTGTGCATATGTGTCTTACAGGATATTCGCAATTTTGAGGGAACAATTCTATTCTATAAGTATACTGTGTGGTAGAAAGATAGCAATATTTTAACAAAAACTTGCAAAAAAGTGTTGGGTTATTGTACCCATGCATATTTCTTCTGTACTCATGACAAACCATGATTTTTTAGGCAATTTGTGAAATTAGGAATGCTGACATTTGCATTTTGATGTATTAAAAATTTGTAATGGCTGGTTGGTGTCAGCTGGTAAGAGGAATGAAAGAAATTTGTTTGTGAGTTTTGTCTTAAATTTTTTCAAATGAGGAAGAACTTGCGGTAACACTTTTTCTTTGCCAGCAAAAAAGGGTTTGTTTTAAAAAAGAACTCCTTGCAGCACGATATTTTTTCCTTCTCTTTACAAAGAAAAACCTCTGGATTCCTTTATTTTACATTGGGGTGTTCTTATTTTTGATTTTGATGGTAAACTTTAAAACATTTGAATTTTAAAAAAGTTTTTGGTTGACAATTTAAACAAGTTGTCATATCCGGCACATTTCTTCCTGGCTTTTTTAAAAAAATTTTTAGTACATTTCCATTACACTTGCTGCAATCAACTGTCCTAGGTGATTTATTCATTTTTGCCAATTTTTTTCTTGGTCACTTTTGGCAGTATCCCACGATATGTTGAGCTCTTTTTGGGTTTTTTTTAATAATATATTTAAATTAAATTTTTTAGCAGTCCACAATTTTTTCCCAAATCGGCTTGAAAACGGCGATTGGTTTAGGCATTGGAATATAAATTTTCCAAATTCTCAGGAGCAGGTCTTGACTTCAGTTTGGGAAGTATATTTCTAGCTCCAGGAAAAGTATTTTTTAAAACCCCTTTTTTTTAGCTTTTCATTGCATTTTTTTTTTTTTTTTTGTGATTTTTAAAAGAAAATTTAAAACAGAATGGGTTTCGATTAGTGAAATAAGAAAAAATTAAATTTTTGTGTTTAAAATTTATTAAAATTTGTTAATAAAAAAACACTCAAAAATAAAACCCGCTTTTAATAACCTTTTAATTTTGATTTTGCCCCTGCATTTATTTTGGTAACCATATTTCATTTTATAAGCTAGGGGGTGTAAGTAAAAATTAGTTTTTATTTTTAAAATAAAATAAATTATTTATTCTTTTTTAAATTGTAGTGAAATTGTAGTAGATATAGCAGAAACCCTGCAAAAAGTTTTATGGGAACTTTCAAATTTCCCTTCTCCTCTCTTGAAGCTAATTTTCACTATGCGGAAAATTTTAAAAAAAGTTCACTGCCAGAAAGACAGTAGGTATAATTATGTTATTCGGAATTGTTTTTTTAAAATTTTGTATTTGTCCAACCAAGCCCTCATATGGTAACGACTCTCGCACAAGCATAAATAATTAAAAGGTATGGGTCAGCTTCTACTCTTAAAGGATAGTTGTCTCGGTTTGCGAACCAAAACCTTTTAGATTGGAGTGTTGGTGGGTGATGAAAGGTTTTAAAAAATTCGTGCTCTTATTGCCCATCAATTCACTTATTCATATTGAATACATGATTTGGTCTGTCTTACTTGGAGTCAGGCAGGAATATTTTCAAGTTCTGACACAGGAAATAATTAAATTTCCCAGAGAGAAGACAGGAACTTTTTGCTTTTGATTAATGTACTCTATGTAAAATTTTTTAATTCAACAAAAAAAAATTAACAATAAAAAATTTAAAAAAATTTTTAAAAATTTAAATGTTAAATAAAATTTTTAATTTGATTTTTCCCTGACCTATAAAAATTTATATGGTTCCGAAACAGTGACTTTGCAATATCAACTCAGTGGGATATGTAGCTGTGTTTTTTTTTGAGTTTTTTTTGTATTAATATATTTTAATAAATTTTAAACTGAAAGTGTAAAATGTTTTTTTCTTATTAACCCTGTATCATAACCTTTCCCGTTAAAATGTTTCTTTAAAAAAAAATAAATTTATATGAAAACATAATGGCTAACACTAGGGGTTAAAAAAGGTTTGGGAAATATGTTCCGTAGCTAGGTAATTTTTACAAACTGAAATTCACAAAGCCTGTCTCCTAAGGTACAAAAAATTATGTCGCATATGCCTGTAATATTCGCTTTTTTGCAAAAAATGTGGTTGCTAAAAAATTATTTAAACGAAAATTAAAAAACTGTAAATTTTTAAGCACATATGTTCTGCCCCGAATAAAAAAAAAAAAATGTTTTTAATATTATTTGCCTAAGTTTTTCCCAAACGGGAAACGATCAATTTATACTAAATTCTTAAATAAATTTGGCAATGGTCATATAGGTAATGACAAGGGTTTGGATGCTCTTCATTTTGTGACTACAAAACCCACTTTTAAAAGCATGTCGTCGGGTTTGGGTTGTTAGCTGTGGGGTTTAAACATTGCGATTTCGTTGCGAGGTTATCTTTTCGAAGCCCATTCCCCATGAAAATTTTTTTTTTTTTAAAGAAAAACCAGCTGTAATACGGGTGGGAAATTTATTTTTTTAAATTTTATATGCTGATTTTGCATTAAAAATCATTTTAAAATTTTTTATTGCTTTTTTTTAAAAATGTTAGGCTTTTTTCAAAATTATAAAAATTTAATTAATATTAATATAATATTCAAATTATTTTTAATGCATCGATCCTAGAGTGTGCCATTGCGTATTAAATTTGAAAGGACGCCGCTGCTGAACCACAAATTGGTGCGTGAATAGGTGTGGGGAGCAGTAGGTGCATTCTCTTAAATAAAAATGGTGGGTTTTGACATTTGGTTCATAAACGATCGACTCCGATCGTATGCGCCTTGAAAAGCGAGTCGGTGATTATAAACTGAATGTTATTACCCGTAAATTTTTTTAAATTTTAAAAATTAAATTAATTTTTCTTATTTTTGTAATTTTTCTTAATTTTTCATGATTGGGTTTTGGGAAGGGGGTGATCGACTCTTTTCGTGATGGTTAGGGGGTAGAAGAGTGGGGGGCTAGAGCAATAGTAAGTCACCAAAGTACCAGAAAAAGGCTCGAAAATGGACTTAGGGTGGCTTTGCAGTGAATTCTTGGACATTGTCCTTTTTTTGGGGAAAACGGGAAAAAATTTTAAGGAAATTGGAAATTCCAAAAAAGACGGGGTGGCGCCCGGCCTCGCCGCCCGCCATTGTCCCAGAATTCCCATCAAAATCTATCACGTCATTTTCAATACGGATGCCACCTCGGAATACACACTACACAAGAACTCAGTTGACATAAGTCCCCCGCGAATTTAGAATGGAACCTAGTTGTGTGATAATATGATTATAGAATGATTACCACGCTGTGGGCAGATTTGGTGGTGTTTTCGGCGCGGTATCGTTTTTACATTGGTTTAAAATTTTTTGTGGGTCACTTTTACTAAAATGTTATAAAAAGAGGCATTCATTTATATACCCAGATTTGGTTGTCTTAGTGACAATATCCCGATTAGTGTTAAAGTGAAAGCCCCGGTGAGTAGGGGGGGATCTTATTGCGCCCCAGGGGTATCCCCCTTTTTCCTACAAGGGAAGGAATCTGCAAGGAGCATGCATCGCGGCAGAGAGGGTTTGGGCAGCCATGGCCAGCGATTGGGGCCCTGATACCCACTGTGTGTACCTATAGTTTAAGATTTAACTAAGAAGAGCGGGAAAAAAAACCCTCAAAGACAACTTAAAAACCAGTGGACAGGAAAAAATTCAAAAATTTTTCATGCATTAAAATAAATGCTACGGAGAAAAGATTGGATTGCAGAGGTTGGGGAAACAGTACGGTAGGAATTTTTGTTTTTATTTATGTAAACAACAAACTTACGAGGTACAAAAAAATGTTTAACTTAATTTACTGCGTTCTTTTCATTGTTGAAATACAAATAATTATATTTGTATGGTAGTCTTGCTCAAATCGACAGCAAGACAATAAAAAAAGGTGGTGAAGTTGAATCTTGAAAAAATATTTTTAGCAAATTTTTTTAAGGGGTTTCTTGTAAACAAGGAAAAATACTGTTTACGACTTTGTTAACTTTATTTTATGTCTTATTAATTTCTAGTTTGTCGGGTGGGTTTTTGATCGTTTATTTAAAAAAAATAATGTTAACCTTTAAAAAATCTTATCGAACCATGGTAAAGGGGTGTAGACCGATTATTTTACGTGAGTGTTTCACGAGCTGGAGTAAATTGATTTCTTGTTTTTTTTTTTGCTCTTTTTTTTCAATATTCCAGTTTAAAAAAAATATACCCATAGGTGTTCCGGTAAAATTAGCACTTTGAAAGCCCCGTTAAATCTTTTATACACGTTGTGTAGTATTTTGCCTTTTGTAAATTTTCCATTGTCATGGGCTTCTACTTTATTCTACATTGGTCAAATGAGGTTAGAAATTTTTTAAAAAATAAATATTTTTTAAAAACTGCTCAATTTTAATTTTTCCGGTACACTAAAAGACAGAACGCAAAAATAAATAACATAAGTCGTAGAATGGTTACCTAAAGCTTTTTTTTTCCGTTAAAATATGGAATACTTTCCCCCCATCGCGTGAAAAACTTTTACGGGGGCCCTGTCACTCAGTGCCCCCATTAAATTTTTAAATCCCTAAGGCAGTGCTTTTTTCTAAGGTTTGTTTTTCAAAAGTTTTCCTTTATCGTGAACAGTCTTTAACCCATAATAGTTCAAAAGGTGAATGGGGATTTAGTCCCAAATACACTGTGTATGTTATGGTCATTTTAATGTTTAGTTTTGGATGAGGGACTGAATTAAAAAGAACAATTTATTTTAAGGAGTAATAGTACCCCCGTTGTTAGTTGAGAATTTTCGAAAACGCGGTTCCGTCTCTTTTTCTGAGCATTGTTAACCTCCCCTTTTGAAAAAATTAATATTGCAAGGGATACTTTGATTAAAACCGAGCTTTTGGGAAAAATGAAATAGTTACGAAGAAAATATATTGCAACTCGCTATTTTAACTCTTTTGTTCGAATATAATAAAACTAAATTAAATAAACCCCATGCTCGAAAAGGGAAGCGACGTTATGGCACGGGTAAGGCCCGGGTAAATACAGTAAGAAATAACAAAAAAAATTTGAATTCCAGTTTTTAGGGGACAAGCCACAACACAACATAACGGCAAAGGGTGGCGGCTTGTCGCGGTAGCCGGCGAAATAAAAGTGAATTTTTCAATTATTTATCGGTTGTACGCGGCCCAATCCGAGACACATTTAAAACCCACGAGTGTCTGTGCAGGCAATTTTTAAAAATAACATAGTTGTTATCTAAATTAACTTTGCGGTACAGTTCAGTTTTCCCGTTTATTTAAAATCGTCAACACAACAAAAAATGTTCCACACTTTAAAAAACCCCGAAACTGTTTTCCCGGAAACTTTTTTTCTTTCTCAAGTAGAAAAAACAAAAATAAAATTCGGTTAGCCAAATCTGTTTCCAAATGTCGTGATTGTACGCGTGTCTTTTTTTTTGTTTCGTTTTCCGTTACCCGCGTAACAGTTTTTTACTACGGGTAACCTTTTCCCTTTTTAAAATTTTTCCCGGTAAACGCCATTTATTTTGTTACGGGAACGCTACGGGGGATTGTGCCTAGGCTTTGCTGTGACGTATGGTCACACCGTCATCTACAGATGCTGTCATTACCCGGTACAGCCCCCCCCGGAAAAAATTTAACCCAAAACCTATTTTTTTTTATCAAGGGGTGAAATATTTATGTCAAAACTGTGTTTTTCATAAATAGGTTTTTTTTTTAATAATTTTTTTTTTTTTTTGTGGTGTCAAAATAAAATCTAACTGCTACCCACAAAAATTCTCTAGAAGGCCTTAAAGAAAGGGGCTCTTTTTATAATTTTTTTTATAAGGGTCAATTAAACGCGAACAATCTATATTCATAAAGCCCTAATGTTACCTTTTGGAAAATTTCGCTGTTAATCAATTTCAGCAATTTTTTAGTCGTTCCAAATTTTTACTAAACTTGGGCCGGTGACTAACATATTTTTATTTAATTTCTAAAAAATCGTTGGGCAGAATCATGGCTTGTGGATGGGTATTGAAAGAACGAAAAGATGAAGAAATAAGGGATTTGGCAAATACCTAAGCCTCAATACCTGCCCCCCTCTTGTAAAACACAGCGAACTTTTGGGAAAATATTTTGAGTAATGGTGGGGGGGTTTACAATGATTCCAACCCCCTTTTTGTTCTTTTTGGTTTTAATTTGCATGTTTAATGCGACTTGTGCGGGGCCAATTTATGAACTTTATTCGTCGTCGTACAGTGAAGATAGTTCACAGAGCGCAGCTTCACAAGACGATGCCCCTTGTCGAGGGTTTTCTCGCAAAATTCCGTTTCCCCCCGGGTTAGGCCTGCTCCCAGGCTAACTCGTTTCCCTTCATGGGCTCTCGCCCCCGGGGTGCCTACCCCAAAAAGCGATGGAGTTAAACAAATTTTCAAGTTTAACAGAATTCCGTTCCCGTGCATTAATATTAAAATTATTGTTTAAGAAATAACCGACTTTTGAGGAAAACAGCCACGGTATTATTAAAATTTTTTATATATATTTTTTAAAAACACAACCACACCCAGGTTCTTGTGCTGTTCGTAGCTTACACTGGCATTTGTGCCAGTTTGTATTGGCAGAGCTTTTAATTTTTTTTTGGTTACTATTAAATTTTAATAAGTGTTCATTAATTTCTTAACACCAAAAATGATTGGTTTGATTAAAACGTGTAAATCATATTTATTTGATTTGTTTTATACTATTCAAAAGTAAAACATTGAAAATATATTTAAATTGTTTATGTTGCC
>JARBHB010000541.1:0-11362 GCA_029891345.1 Dryococelus australis | reverse complement strand
ACTACAATTCAATACTTCAAGATGTACCTATGCAACTTATTGTCATTACTAGAACGTGATAACTACGATTTGCTTGAGAATGATGACAACAGTTCAATTCAGCTAATAGAACACATGTATCACATTTGTCGTTTTTGGGATATATTTATTACAAAACTTTAAAGTGTTATGACTACAATTCAATACTTCTAAGATGTACGCTATGTAACTATTGTCCTTACAGAACGTAATAACTACGATTTGCTTAGAATGATGACAACAGTTCAATTCAGCTATTTAGAACACATGTATCACATTTGTCGTTTTGGGATATATTTATTAAAAAACTTTAAAGTGTTATGACTACAATTCAATACTTCTAAGATGTACTATGCAACTTATTGTCCTTACTAGAAGTAATAACTACGATTTGCTTAGAATGATGACAACAGTTCAATTCAGCTATTAGAACACATGTATCCATTTGTGTTTTTGGGATATATTTATTACAAAACTTTAAAGTGTATGACTACAATTCAATCCTCTAAGATGTACTAGCAACTTATTGTCTTACTAGAAGTAATAACTACGATTTTGCTTAAGAATGATGACAACAGTTCAATTCAGCTAGTTAGAACACAATGTATCACATTTGTCGTTTTTGGGTTGTTCTTACAAGAATGTAATAACTAGGTTTTGCTTAAGAATGATGACAACAGTTCAGTTCAGCTAGTTAGAACACATGTAACCAATTGTCGTTTTGGGACATATTTATTCAAACTTTAAATGTTATGATCTACAATTCAATACTTCTAAGATGTACCTATGCAACTATTGTCATTACTAGAACGTGATAACTACGATTTGCTTGAGAATGATGACAACAGTTCAATTCAGCTATATAGAACACATGAATATCATTTGTCGTTTTTGGGATATATTTATTACAAAACTTTAAAGTGTTATGACTACAATTCAATACTTCTAAGTGGTACGCATGTAACTAATTGTCCTTAAAAGAATGTAATAACTACGATTTGCTTAAGAATGATGACATCAGTTCAATTTAGCTAGTTAGAACACATGTATCACATTTGCCGTTTTTGTGATATATTTATTACAAAACTTTAAAGTGGTATGACTAATTTCAATACTTCTAAGAGTACGCATGTAACTAATTGTTTATTAGAAGAATGTAATAACTACGATTTGCTTAATAATGATGACAACAGTTCAATTCAGCTAGTTAGAACACATGTAACACATTTGTCGTTTGTTGGGAATATTTATTTACAAAACTTTAAAGTGTTATGAATACAATTCAATACCTTCTAAGATGTACCTATGCAACTTATTGTTATTACTAGAACGTGATAACTACGATTTGCTTAAGAATGATGACAACAGTTCAATTCAGCTAGTTAGAACACATGTATCTCATTTGTTGTTTTTGGGATATATTTATTACAAAACTTTAAAGTGGTATGACTACAATTCAATCCTTCTAAGATGTACGCATGTAACTAATTGTCCTTACAAGAAGTAATAACTACGATTTGTTAAAGAATTGATGACAACAGTTCAATTTAGCTAGATTGAACACATGTATCACATTTGTCGTTTTTGTGATATATTTATTACAAAACTTTAAAGTGTTATGACTACAATTCAATACTTCTAAGATGTACCTAGCAACTTATTGTCATTACTAGAACGTGATACTACGATTGCTTAAGAATGATGACAACAGTTCAATTAGCTATATAGAACACATGTATCATTTGTCGTTTTTGGGATATATTTATTACAAAACTTTAAAGTGGTATGCTACAATTCAATCCTTCTAAGATGTACGAAATGTAACTATTGTTCTTACAAGAAGTAATAACTACGATTTGCTTAAGAATGATGACAACATTTCAATTCAGCTAGTAGAACACATGTATCACATTTGTCGTTTTTGGGATATATTTATTACAAACTTTAAAGTGTTATGATCTACAATTCAATACTTCTAAGATGTACTATGCAACTAATTGTCATTACAGAAGTGAATAACTACGATTTGCTTGAGAATGATGACAACAGTTCAATTCAGCTATATAGAACACATGTATTCATTTGTCGTTTTTTTTTTTTTTTTTTTTTTTTTTTTTTTTTTTTTTTTTTTTTTTTTTTTTTTTTTTTTTTTTTTTTTTTTTTTTTTTTTTTTTTTTTTTTTTTTTTTTTTTTTTTTTTTTTTTTTTTTTTTTTTTTTTTTTTTTTTTTTTTTTTTTTTTTTTTTTTTTTTTTTTTTTTTTTTTTTTTTTTTTTTTTTTTTTTTTTTTTTTTTTTTTTTTTTTTTTTTTTTTTTTTTACGATTTGCTTGAGAATGATGACAACAGTTCAATTTAGCTAGTTGAACACATGTATCATTTGTCGTTTTGGATATATTTATTACAAAACTTTAAAGTGGTATGACTTCAATTCAATCCTTCTAGAAGTACGCATGTAACTAATTGTCCTTACAAGAATGTAATAACTACGATTTGCTTAAGAATGATGACAACAGTTCAATTTAGCTAGTTAGAACACATGTAGCACATTTGTCATATTTGTGATATATTTATTACAAAACTTTAAAGTGGTATGACTACAATTCAATATTCTAAGAGGTACGCATGTAACTAATTGTTCTTACAAGAATGTAATAACTACGATTTGCTAAAGAATGATGACAACAGTTCAATTCAGCTAGTTAGAATACATGTAACACATTTGTGGTTTTGGGATGTATTTATTACAAAACTTTAAAGTGGTATGACTACAATTCAATCCTTCTGAGAAGTACGCATTTTTGTAATTGTTCTTACAAATATGTAATAACTACAATTTGCTTAAGAATTATGGCAACAGTTCAATCAGCTAGTTAGAACACATGTATCACATTTGTCGTTTTTGGGATATATTTATTTCAGAACTTAAAGTGTTATGATTACAATTCAATACTTCTAAGATGTACCTATGCAACTTATTGTAATTACTAGAACGTGATAACTACGATTTGATTGAGAATGATGACAACAGTTCAATTCAGCTATAAAGAACACATGGGTCTCATTTGTCGTTTTTGGGATATATTTATTAGAAAACTTTAAAGTGTTAAGACTACAATTCAATAGATCTAAGATGTACCTAGGCAACTTATTGTCATTACTAGAACGTAATCAATACTTCTAAGATGTAGCTATACAATTTATTGTCATTACTAGAACGTGATAAATACGATTTCCTTGAGAATGGTGACACCAGAACAATTCAGCTATATAGAACACGTGAATCTCATTTGTCGTTTATGGGATATATTTATTACTAAACTTTAAAGTGGTATGACTACAAATCAATCCTTCTAAGAGGTACGCATTTAACTAATTGTCCTTACAAGAATGTAATAACAACGATTTGCTTAAGAATGATGACAACAGTTCAATTTAGCTAGTTAGAACACATGTATCACATTTGTCATTTTTGTGATATATTTTTTACAAAACTTTAAAGTGTTACGACTACAATTCAATACTTCAAGGTTGTACCTATGCAACTTATTGTCATTACTAGATCGTGATTAATACGATTTGCTTGAGAATGATGACAACAGTTCAATTCAGCTATATAGAACACATGTATCTCATTTGTCGTTTTTGGGATATATTTATTACAAAACTTTAAAGTGTTATGACTACAATTCAATACTTCTAAGAGGTACGCATATAACTAATTGTCCTTACAAGAATGTAATAACTACGATTTGCTTAAGAATGATGACAACAGTTCAATTTAGCTATTTAGAACACATGTATCACATTTGTCGCTATTGGGATATATTTATTACAGAACTTTAAAGTGTTATGACTACAATTCAATACTTCTAAGATGTACCTATGCAACTTATTGTTATTACTAGAACGTGATAACTACGATGTGCTTAAGAATGATGACAACAGTTCAATTCAGCTAGTTAGAACACATGTATCACATTTGTCGTTTTTGGGATATATTTATTACAAAACTTTAAAGTGTTAAGACTACAATTCAATAGATCTAAGATGTACCTAGGCAACTTATTGTCATTACTAGAACGTAATCAATACTTCTAAGATGTACCTATACAATTTATTGTCATTACTAGAACGTGATAAATACGATTTCCTTGAGAATGATGACACCAGAACAATTCAGCTATATAGAACACATGAATCTCATTTGTCGTTTATGGGATATATTTATTACTAAACTTTAAAGTGGTATGACTACAAATCAATCCTTCTAAGAGGTACGCAATGTAACTAATTGTCCTTACAAGAATGTAATAACAACGATTTGCTTAAGAATGATGACAACAGTTCAATTTAGCTAGTTAGAACACATGTATCACATTTGTAATTTTTGTGATATATTTTTTACAAAACTTTAAAGTGTTACGACTACAATTCAATACTTTCAAGGTTGTACTACGCAACTTAATTGTCATTACTAGAACGTGATAACTACGATTGCTTAGAATGATGACAACAGTTCAATTCAGCTAGTTAGAACACAAGTATCACATTTGTCGTTTATTGGGATATATTTATTACAGAACTTTAAAGTGTTATGACTACAATTCAATACTTCTAAGAGGTACCTATGCAAATAATTGTCATTACTAGAACGTATAACTACATTTGCTTAAGATGATTACAACAGTTAAAATCAGCTATATAGAACACAAGAATTCTTTTGTCGTTTTTGGGATATATATTATTTCAAAACTTTAAAGTGGTATGTTACAATTCAATCCTTCTAAGATGTACCAATGCAACTTATTGTCATTACTAGAACGTGATAACAACGATTTGCTTGAGAATGATGACAACAGTTCAATTCAGCTATAAAGAACACATGGGTCTCATTTGTCGTTTTTTGATATATTTATTACAAAACTTTAAAGTGTTATGACTACAATTCAATCCTTCTAACATGTACCAATGCAACTTATTGTCATTACTAGAACGTGATATCTACGATTTTCTTGAGAATGATGACAACAGTTCAATTCAGCTATAAAGAACACATGGGTCTCATTTGTCGATTTGGGATATATTTATTACAAAACTTTAAAGTGGTATGACTACAATTCAATCCTTCTAAGAAGTACGCATTTAACTAATTGTTCTTACAAGAATGTATAACTACGATTTGCTTAAGACATGATAAACATTAAATTCAGCTAGTTAGAACACATGTATATTTTGTCGTTTTTGGAATTTTTATTAAAAAATTCAAAGTTAAGACTACAATTAATACTTCAGGATTACTATGCAACTTTTGTATATAAACGTGATTACTACGATTTGCTTGGAATGATGACAACATTCAATTTCTATAAGAACAATGGGTCTCATTTGTCGTTTTGGGTATATTAATACAAATTTAAAGTGGTATGACTACAATTCAATCCTTCTAAATACGCATTTAACATTGTTCTTACAAAAAAGTAATAACTAAATTTGGCTAAAATGATGACAAACTTCAAATAGCTTGAACAACTGTTACACATGTGTTTTTGGAATTTTTATTAAGAACAAGTAATTAGTAAATTCAATACTTCTAATTGTACCTATGCAACTATTTCATTACTAAAGTGTAATAAATTTGCTGAGAATGAGAAACAGTTAATTCAGTATATAGCAACTGAAATCATTTGTCGTTTTTGGGATATATTTATTACAAACATTTAAAGTAAACTACAATTCAATCTTCTAGGAGGTATATGTAAACTAATTGTCCTTAAAGAATGTAATAACTACGATTTGCTTAAATATGACAACAGTTTATTACTAAGTATTAACACATTGTTAAAATTTGTCGTTTGTTAAATTATTACAAAACTTAAAGTGGTATGAATTTATTTATACTTCTAAGGGTACGCATGTAAATATTGATCATTCAAGAATGTAATAATCCGATGCTTAAGAATGATGAACGTTCAATTACTATTAGAACACATGTATCACATTTGTCGTTTTTGGATAAATTTATTACAAATTTAATTGTTTGACTACAATTCATATTCTAAAGATGTAACTATGCAACTATTGTCTTACTAGAACGTGTAGTGATATTGCTTAAAGAGATACAGTTTAGAGTGAACAGTTCAATTGCTTTAAAATTATCAATTGTGTATAAATTAAAATTAAAGTGGATAACATTTTTCAAGAGATACTAATTTCTAAGAATGAAATCTTTCTTAAATGATCACATTATTATATTAAACTTTAATTTTTTGAAAATTTTTTTTACAAATTAGTATACAAATCAATCTTAAGATAATAACTATGTCTTACAAAGTATAACTACGATTTCTAGAGATGACACAGTCATTAGCGTAACCTTATCCTTTGGTTTTTGGATATTTATACAAACTTTAGTGTATACACAATCAATCTCTAGAGTACCATGAACTATGTCTTACAGATATAACAGATTTGCTAGAAGATAAACAGTTAATAGTAAAGAACATGATTTTGATTTAAATTTATTACAATTAATTAGATACATAAATTCTAAGAAGTAAATATTTTAAGAATGATACACGTTTTCTTAGAAAGACACATTCGTTTGAATTAACAATTTTTGGTAATATAATCTTTAATGTAATACAATCTTTCAGATGTTTACACATTGCTAAGAAGTGAAACTCATTGCTAGTGAAACATTCAATTGTATAGAATATCCATTTGTTTGGATAATTATTCTAAACTTAAATGTATAACTAAATTCATTCTTGAAGTACACATAATAGCTTAAAAACAAATTATTGTAGTGAATATTCCTAATAGACACATATCTCATGTCTTATTATTTTTACTAACTAAATTTTGCTAATATAAATTAAAGCTATAAAAAATGTCCTTCGGTAATAACTTAAGATGACAATCATCCTAAGATAATGATCTTTTGTTATGATTTATACTTCTTAAAGTGAAATCAATTACTTTAAGACACTGCATTGTCTTGATTATAAAACTTTAAATGATGAACTACAATTCACTTAAAACGAACTATTTTCTTGATTATTATACACTTAATGTGACATTCATACTAGAAGAGATACATTGTCTTTGATTATTCTTTAAAAAGATGACACATTCAATTCCAATAGCATGACTTTTATATAATTTAAAACTTACTGTTTCCAACAATCTTGATTACATAACCACAATAAAGATACACAGAAGTAAACTCAATTCGAAAAACACAGGTGCTAAAAAAATTAGGTTACACACTAAGAACATTACTAGCTACGATATAATACGATTGCTAGAAGAATAAGCAAGATAGAACACATGTATCCATCGTTCTGATATTAAAAGTTTAAATTATACAAAGTAAAAATAATCCTTTGAAGTATAACAATTTTAATGATAAATTCAAGATATACACAGTTCATTGTTGGAAAATACAATTGGTGGTAATTAAACTTAAAGAGCAAATACAATTTTTAAATATGTAAATATTTCAGAAGTAACAGTCATCAGCATATGACACTCATTCCGTTAATTGATTGTCTTGTTATAAACAACTAATTTAAGTACACATTAACTAATGTCCTAGAATTCAACCGATTCTTAAGATGTACACATTAGCTAAACTGTATAAATTCCTTGGATATATACACATTAAGGTATAATCAATACTATGGTTGAATATCAACTGAAGTGATACTCATTTCTAAATGTACAACAACTTGCTAAGAACTAAACTAATGGTTGGAATTATAAAAACTTTAGTGTTAGACAATTCAATTCTTGAATATTAATTTATTAGAACATAATCTTCTGAGAAGAGACAAGTCTAATATAAACACATTCTATGTCAGTTATTTTATTAAACATTAAATGGTATATAATCATTAAAGGTACCATTCAATTCTAAGAATGAATTAATCTTACAAGATATAAACTCATTGCTTAAATGTATACAGTTTTTGTATAACAAAACTTGTTTGGTATATTCATACTTTCTAAATCTTAAAATTGTCCTTTCAAGATGTTACTACGATTTGCTTAAGAGATGACACGTTCAATCAGTAATGAAACATGATCCATTTGTCGTTTTGGAATAATTTTTTCAACTTAAGTGTATATACAATTCAATATCTGAAGTAATGAACTAATTGTCTACAAGTAAACTAATTTGCTTAAGATGTACAACAGTCAATCATTATAGAACACATGATCTCATTTGTCGTTTTTGGATATATTATAAACTTTAAAGGTATGCTACAATAAAAGTATCTATTGTCTACAGAAGTATAACACGATGCTTAGAATATAACAGTCAATTCGATAGACACATGTCATTTGTTTTGGGATATTTATACAACTTAAGTATAACTAAATTCATCTCTGAAGTACCATTAACTAATTGCAAGAATGTATACTACGATTTGCTAGAATGTGACAACGTTCAATCAGCATAGAAACATGTATCATTGTGTTTTGGAAATTTATTCAAACTTTAAAGTGGTGACAATCATCTTCTAAGAGACATGAACTATGTCTTCAGAAGTATAACAGTGAAATATAAAAGTTCAATTCAGTTTAGAAACATGTACATTTCGTTTTGGGATATTTATTAAACTTAAAGTTGATAACAATTCAATAATTTGTACAATGTAATAATTGTCTTAAGAATTAACACATTTGCTAGAGAGACAAGTTCAATGCTTTAGAAATTATACCTTTAAATTATCACTTTAAATTAGGTACATTAAATAAAGAAGATAACTATTTTCATAATGTACATTCATTGTAGTGAAACACAGTAATTCTTTGCATATTATTTCTTTAGTTTTGATATAACTTTAAAGATATAACTAATCAATACTAGAAGAACTACATGCTTAGAATGTACAACTCATTGCTAGATGACAACAGTAATTTTTGAAATTCACGTTTGGATATATTTATTCTAATGATGACTATCTCTAAGAAAAGTTAAAATTGCCTTAATAATGTTAACACATGTAAATGCTTCATATTATGAAACTTATGTTTGTCTTTTAATATTTATTACAAACTTTATTAGTAAATCATCTAGAAGACCAGTAATTGTTTACAATGTATAATCGTTTGTAATAAAAACATTAATAGCTAATATCCAGATTACCTATGATTTTATACTAATGATACACATTTCTTGGAAATGTACAAGGTTTTATATGAATGTATATCGTTTGAAATTAACACTATGTTATGACTCATTAATCTTGTGTTGGAATTATTTAACTAAGTGTATACATTTCTTAGAAATGCAAACATTTCCTAAAAAGCTATCGTTGTTAATATACAAATTAATGTTATGACACATATCTCATCGTTTAATTTTTGAAGTTAACTATTGTAAATACAATTAATCATCTAGAACACATGTACAATTGTCTTATGATAATACGACTAAGATGACACAGTTCAATTACTAAGAAACTTACTATTGCTTTGATATTATACAATTTTAGATGTAACTTCAATATTTAGAACCGACATTGTCGTTTAAATTATACAATTTAAGTAGCACATTAATCTAAGAACAAAGACTTTTGTATTTGAATTAAACACTATGATGAACATTCAATTTTCTAAAAACCTCTATTTTTTTAAATATAAGTTTTTGATGAAACAATCATCATTAAGCATGTCTATTGTCTTAGATTATATCTAATTTAAGTGATAACTCAATACTTTGGACGTACACATTCTTGATTATATTAAAAATGTAGATAAAACTTTCAATGCTATAGCACTTATTATTGCGTTTTGATTTTATTATACTAGTTTACTAAAAAATCATTGAGTCTGATAATGTACAAAATTAATATTATTGCTAAAATTAAAAAGTTCAATTCTATAAAAATGTTCTCATTGCTTAGATAAATTCAATTTAAGTTAAACACATATATTCTTTGGTAAATATAAACTTAAAGTGTACAAATTCTAAGATACCAGTCATGTTAAAATGTAATATTCGTTTGATAATATCAACTTATGGACCTATCAATTCTTGATTAATCAACTTGTTTAAATTAATACAATTCTAGATATTTCAACGTTCATACTTAAATGTATCCTATTCTTATGAATTATACTCTTAAATGATGCACAGTTCATCAGTTATAACACATGTACCATTGTGTTTGGATATATTTATTAAAAACTTTAAAGGTGCTACATTCAATCTAAGATTACATGAACATTGTCTTAAGATGAAAACTACGATTGCTTAAGAATGATCAAAGTCATTTAATAAGAACACATGTCTCATTTGTTTTGGGAATTTTTTACAAACTTTAAATGTTATACTACATTCATCTTGAGTACCATGAAACTAATTGTTTAAGATGTATAACTAGATTTGTTAAATATGACAAAGTTAAATTTAGCTATTAAACCATGTTCCATTGTCGTTTTGGGGATATTTTTAAAACTTAAGTGGTATATACATTCATCTCTGAGTACCATTAACTAATTTTTCTTACAAGAAGTAAAACTCGTTGTAAGATGTGAAGTTCAAAGCTTTAGAAACATTTCACATTTGTCGTTTTTGGGATTATTTTTACAAACTTTAAGGTAACTAAATAATCTTTAGAATAGCATGTAATATTGTCCTTCAAAATGTAATAACTACGATTTGCTTAAGATGTGAAACAGTCAATTAGTTAACACATGATCATTGTGTTTTTGGATATATTTATAAAACTTTAATTAAATCTACAATTAAATACTTTAGAAACCATGAACTATTGTTTAAGAAGTATACAGTTTCTAGAAGATGACAACATTCATCAGCATAAGAAACATGTCTCATTTGCTTTTTGGATATATTATTACAAATTTAAGTGTATGTAATTCAATCTTCTAGAGACCATGAATATTGTCTTACAGATGTATAACTACGTTTGTTAGAATGATCAACAGTTCATTCACTTTAGAACACTGTCATTTGTCGTTTTTGGGATATATTTTCAAATTTAATTGGTATGCTACATTAATCTTTAAGAGACATGAATAATTGTCTCAGAAGTATAACTACATTTGTTAGAATGATGAAACGTTCAATTCAGCTTTGACAAGATCCATTTTGTTTTGGATATATTTTTACAAATTTAAGGGGTTTTTTAACTACATTCATCTCTTGAAGTACATGTAATAATTGTCTTACAGAAGTAAAATTTATTGTTAAGAATGATGAAACAGTTCATTCTATAGAAACATGTATCCATTGTTTTTGGATATTTTATTATAACTTTAAGTGTATCTACATTAATACTTAAAGACTTGTATAATTGTCTTACAAGAAGTAA
>JARBHB010000540.1:0-11461 GCA_029891345.1 Dryococelus australis | reverse complement strand
TTCACACATGGTTACGTAACAAAGATATGGAACTACTTCCCACTCGACGTTACCACTTTACTGGGAGCATGTCACACAGAAAGCCCGTTTAAAATATATCCAAGTAGGGCAGTGACTAAGTTTTAATTTAAGTCTTCACACATGGTTACGTAACAAAGATATGGAACTACTTCCCACTCGACGTTACCACTTTACTGGGAGCATGTCACACAGAAAAGCCCGTTAAAATATATCCAAGTAGGGCAGTGGACTAAGTTTTAATTTAAGTCTTCACACATGGTTACGTAACAAAGATATGGAACTACTTCCCACTCGACGTTACCACTTTACTGGGAGCATGTCACACAGAAAGCCCGTTAAAATATATCCAAGTAGGGCAGTGACTAAGTTTTTAATTTAAGTCTTCACAATGGTTACGTAACAAAGATATGGAACTACTTCCACTCGACGTTACCACTTTACTGGGAGCATGTCACACAGAAAGCCCGTTAAAATATATCCAAGTAGGGCAGTGACTAAGTTTTAATTTAAGTCTTCACACATGGTTACGTAACAAAGATATGGAAACTACTTCCCACTCGACGTTACCACTTTACTGGGAGCATGTCATCACAGAAAGCCGTTTTAAAATATATCCAAGTAGGGCAGTGACTAAGTTTTAATTTAAGTTTCACACATGGTTACGTAACAAAGATATGGAACTACTTCCCACTCGACGTTACCACTTTACTGGGAGCATGTCACACAGAAAGCCGTTTAAAATATATCCAAGTAGGGCAGTGACTAAGTTTTAATTTAAGTCTTCACACATGGTTACGTAACAAAGATATGGAACTACTTCCCACTCGACGTTACCACTTTACTGGGAGCATGTCACACAGAAAGCCCGTTAAAATATATCCAAGTAGGGCAGTGACTAAGTTTTAATTTAAGCTTCACACATGGTTACGTAACAAAGATATGGAACTACTTCCCACTCGACGTTACCACTTTACTGGGAGCATGTCACACAGAAAGCCCGTTAAAATATATCCAAGTAGGGCAGTGACTAAGTTTTAATTTAAGTCTTCACACATGGTTACGTAAAAAGATATGGAACTATTCCACTCGACGTTACCACTTTACTGGGAGCATGTCACACAGAAAGCCCGTTAAAATATATCCAAGTAGGGCAGTGACTAAGTTTTAATTTAAGTCTTCACACATGGTTACGTAACAAAGATATGGAACTACTTCCCACTCGACGTTACCACTTTACTGGGAGCATGTCACACAGAAAGCCGTTAAAATATATCCAAGTAGGGCAGTGACTAAGTTTTAATTTAAGTCTTCACACATGGTTACGTAACAAAGATATGGAACTACTTCCCACTCGACGTTACCACTTTACTGGGAGCATGTCACACAGAAAGCCCGTTAAAATATATCCAAGTAGGGCAGTGACTAAGTTTTAATTTAAGTCTTCACACATGGTTACGTAACAAAGATATGGAAATACTTCCCACTCGACGTTACCACTTTACTGGGAGCATGTCACACAGAAAGCCCGTTAAAATATATCCAAGTAGGGCAGTGACTAAGTTTTAATTTAAGTCTTCACACATGGTTACGTAACAAAGTATGGAACTACTTCCCACTCGACGTTACCACTTTACTGGGAGCATGTCACACAGAAAGCCCGTTAAAATATATCCAAGTAGGGCAGTGACTAAGTTTTAATTTAAGTCTTCACACATGGTTACGTAACAAAGATATGGAACTACTTCCCACTCGACGTTACCACTTTACTGGGAGCATGTCACACGAAAGCCGTTAAATATATCCAAGTAGGGCAGTGACTAAGTTTTAATTTAAGCTTCACACATGGTTACGTAAAAGATATGGAACTACTTCCCACTCGACGTTACCACTTTATGGGAGCATGTCACACAAAGCCGTTAAAATATATCCATAGGGCAGTGACTAGTTTTAATTTAAGTCTTCACACATGGTTACGTAAAAAGTATGGAACTACTTCCCTTCACACATGGTTACGTAACAAAGATATGGAACTACTTCCACTCGACGTTACCACTTTACTGGGAGCATGTCACACAGAAAGCCCGTTAAAATTATCCAAGTAGGGCGTGACTAAGTTTTATTAAGCTTCACACATGGTTACGTAACAAGTATGGAACTACTTCCCTCGACGTTACACTTTACTGGGAGCATGTCCACAAAGCCCGTTAAAATTATCAAGTAGGGCAGTGACTAAGTTTTAATTTAAGCTTCACACATGGTTAGTAACAAAGATTGGAATACTTCCCACTCGACGTTACCACTTTATGGGAGCATGTCAACAGAAAGCCCGTTAAAATATATCCAAGTAGGGCGTGACTAAGTTTTATTAAGTTTCACACTGGTTACGTAACAAAGATATGGAATATTCCCACTCGACGTTACACTTTACTGGAGCATGTACACAGAAAGCCGTTAAAATATATCCAAGTAGGGCAGTGACTAGTTTTAATTAAGCTTCACACTGGTTACGTAACAAAGATATGAACTACTTCCACTCGACGTTACCACTTACTGGGAGCATGTCACACAGAAAGCCGTTAAATATATCAAGTAGGGCAGTGACTAGTTTTAATTAAGTCTTCACACTGGTTACGTAACAAAGATATGGAACTACTTCCCACTCGACGTTACCACTTACTGGGAGCATGTCAACAGAAAGCCGTTAAAATATATCAAGTAGGGCAGTGACTAAGTTTTAATTTAAGTCTTCACACATGGTTACGTAACAAAGTATGGAACTACTTCCCACTCGACGTTACCACTTTACTGGGAGCATGTCACACAGAAGCCCGTTAAAATATATCCAAAAATATATCAATGTAGGGCAGTGACTAAGTTTTAATTAAGTCTTCACACATGGTTACGTAAAAAGATATGGAACTACTTCCCACTCGACGTTACCACTTTATGGGAGCATGTCACACAGAAAGCCCGTTAAAATATATCAAGTAGGGCAGTGACTAAGTTTTAATTTAAGTCTTCACACATGGTTACGTAACAAAGATATGGAATACTTCCCACTCGACGTTACCACTTTACTGGGAGCATGTCACACAGAAAGCCCGTTAAAATATATCCAAGTAGGGCAGTGACTAAGTTTTAATTTAAGTCTTCACACATGGTTACGTAACAAAGATATGGAACTACTTCCCACTCGACGTTACCACTTTACTGGGAGCATGTCACACAGAAAGCCCGTTAAAATATATCCATAGGGCAGTGACTAAGTTTAATTAAGTTTCACACATGGTTCGTAACAAAGTATGGAACTACTTCCACTCGACGTTACCACTTTATGGGCATGTCACAAGAAAGCCGTTAAAATTATCAGTAGGGCAGTACTAAGTTTATTAAGTCTTCAACTGGTTACGTACAAGATAGGAACTATCCCACTCGCGTTACCACTTTACTGGGAGCATGTCACACAGAAAGCCGTTAAAATATATCAAGTAGGCATGACTAAGTTTAATTTAGCTTAACTGGTTAGTAAAGTTGGAACTATTCCCACTCGAGTTACCTTATGGGAGATGTCACACAGAAGCCTTAAAATATATCAAGTAGGGCAGTGACTAGTTATTAAGCTTCACACATGTTAGTAACAAAGATATGGACTACTTCCCACTCGACGTTACCTTACTGGGCATGTCCACAGAAAGCGTAAATATATCCAAGTAGGGCTGATAATTTTATTTAAGTCTTCAACATGGTTAGTAACAAGATATGGAACTATTCCACTCGAGTTACCATTAGGGAGCATGTAACAGAAGCGTAAAATATATCAAGTAGGGCGTGATAAGTTTTATTTAAGTCTTCAATGGTACGTAACAAAGATATGGAACTATTCCACTCGACGTTACATTTATGGGACTGTCCACAGAAAGCCGTTAAAATATCAAGTAGGGCAGTGACTAAGTTTATTTAAGCTTCACACATGGTTACGTACAAGTTGGAACTACTTCCATCGAGTTACCCTTTAGGGAGCATGTCAACAGAAGCCGTTAAAAATATCCAAGTGGGCAGGACTAAGTTTTAATTAGTTCAACATGGTACGTAAAAGATATGGAACTATTCCACTCGACGTTACATTTGGGCAGACACAGAAGCCTAATAATCCAGTAGGGCAGTGACTAGTTTTATTTAAGTTTCACACATGGTTAGTAACAAAGATAGGAATACTTCCACTCGCGTTACCACTTTACTGGGCATGTCACACAGAAAGCCGTAAATATATCCAAGTAGGCAGTGACTAAGTTTTATTAGCTTCAACTGGTTACGTAACAAGATATGGAATACTTCCACTCGACGTTACCTTATGGGCATGTCACACAGAAGCCGTTAAAATATATCAAGTAGGCAGTGACTAAGTTATTTAAGTCTCACATGGTTACGTAACAAAGATTGGACTATTCCCACTCGACGTACCACTTTATGGGAGCATGTCACACGAAGCCGTTAAATATATCAAGTAGGGCAGGACTAGTTTTATTAAGCTTCAACTGGTTACGTAACAAAGATATGGAACTACTTCCACTCGACGTTACCACTTTACTGGGAATGTCACACAGAAGCCGTTAAATACAATAGGGCGTGACTAAGTTATTAAGTTCACAATGGTACGTAACAAGATATGGAACTACTTCCCATCGACGTTACACTTTACTGGGAGCATGTCACACAGAAAGCCGTAAAATATTCCAAGTAGGGCAGTGACTAATTTAATTTAAGTCTTCACAATGGTAGTAACAAAGATTGGAACTACTTCCACTCGACGTTACCACTTACTGGGAGCATGTCACACAGAAAGCCCGTTAAAATATATCCAGTAGGGCAGTGACTAAGTTTTAATTTAGTCTCACACATGGTTAGTAACAAAGATATGGAACTATTCCACCCGTTAAAATATATCAAGTAGGGCAGTGACTAAGTTTTATTTAAGCTTCAACATGGTACGTAAAAAGATATGGAATTTCCCACTCGACGTTACACTTTAGGGAGCGTCACACAGAAAGCCGTTAAAATATATCCAAGTAGGCAGTGACTAAGTTTAATTTAAGTCTTACACATGGTAGTAACAAGATATGAACTATTCCACTCGACGTTACCACTTTACTGGGAGCATGTCACACAGAAAGCCGTTAAAATATATCCAAGTAGGCAGTGACTAAGTTTTAATTTAAGTCTTCACACTGGTTACGTAACAAAGATATGGAATATTCCACTCGCGTTACACTTTACTGGGAGCATGTCACACAGAAAGCCCGTTAAAATATATCAAGTAGGGCAGGACTAAGTTTATTTAAGTTTCACACTGGTTACGTAACAAAGATATGGAACTACTTCCCACTCGACGTTACCACTTTACTGGGAGCATGTCACACAGAAAGCCCGTTAAAATATATCCAGTAGGGCAGTGACTAAGTTTTAATTTAAGTCTTCACACATGGTTACGTAACAAGATATGGAACTACTTCCCACTCGACGTTACCACTTTACTGGGAGCATGTCACACAGAAAGCCGTTAAAATATATCCAAGTAGGGCAGTGACTAAGTTTAATTTAAGTCTTCACACATGGTTACGTAACAAAGATATGGAACTACTTCCACTCGACGTTACCATTACTGGAGCATGTCAACAGAAGCCCGTTAAATATCCAAGTAGGGCAGTGACTAGTTTTAATTTAAGCTTAACTGGTTACGTAACAAGAATGAATACTTCACTCGACGTTCACTTTATGGGGCATGTCACACAAAAGCCTAAATATATCCAAGTAGGGCAGTGACTAGTTTATTAGCTTCACACATGGTACGTAACAAAGATATGGAACTACTTCCACTCGACGTTACCACTTTATGGGAGCATGTCAACAGAAGCCGTTAATATCAATAGGGCAGTGACAAGTTTAATTTAATTTCACACATGTACGTAAAGATAGGAATACTTCCACTCGCGTTACATTTATGGGAGATTCACACGAAAGCCGTTAAAATATATCAAGTAGGGCGTGACTAAGTTTTATTTAAGTCTTCACTGGTAGTAACAAGTATGGAACTACTTCCCACTCGACGTCCACTTTATGGGAGCATGTCACACAGAAGCCCGTTAAATATATCAAGTAGGGCAGTGACTAAGTTTTAATTTAAGCTTCACACATGGTTAGTAACAAAGTATGGAATACTTCCACGAGTTACCTTATTGGAGATGTCACGAAAGCCGTTAAAATATATCAGTGGCAGTGACTAAGTTTAATTAGTTTCCACATGGTTACGTAACAAAGATATGAATACTTCCCACTCGACGTTACCACTTTGGGAGCTGTCACAGAAAGCGTTAATATAAAGTGGGAGGACTAGTTTTTAGTTCAATTTAGACAAGATATGGAATCTTCATGACGTTACACTTCGGGGAGTCACACAGAAAGCGTAATATATCAGTGGGAGTGTAAGTTATTAAGTTTACATGGTACGAAAAAGATATGGACTACTTCATCGGTTACATTATGGAGCATGTCACACAGAAAGCCGTAATATATCATAGGAGTGATAGTTATTAAGTTTCACGTCGTAACAAAGATATGGAACTATTCCATCGACGTTACCTTTGGGCATGTACACAGAAGCCGTTAAATTATCCAATAGGGCAGTGACTAAGTTTTAATTTAGCTTCAACTGGTTACGTAAAAAGTATGGAACTACTTCCACTCGACGTTACCTTATGGGAGCATGTCACACAGAAAGCGTTAAAATATATCCAAGTAGGGCGTGATAAGTTTATTTAAGTCTTCAACTGGTTACGTAAAAAGATATGAATATTCCACTCGACGTTCCACTTTATGGGAGCATGTAACAGAAAGCCGTAATATTCAAGTGGCAGTGACTAGTTTTATTTAAGCTTCACACATGTTACGTAACAAGATATGGAATACTTCCACTCGACGTTACCTTTGGCAGTACACAGAGCGTAATAATCCAATGGGATGTAGTTATTAGTTCAACTGGTTAAAAAATGGAACTACTTCCTCAGTTACCATTTATGGGAGCATGTCACACAGAAAGCCGTTAAAATATATCCAAGTAGGGCAGTGACTAAGTTTTTATTTAAGTCTTCACACATGGTTACGTAACAAAGATATGGAACTACTTCCACTCGACGTTACCACTTCTGGGAGCTGTCACACAGAAAGCGTTAAAATTATCAAGTAGGGCGTGACTAAGTTTTAATTTAAGCTTCAACATGGTTACGTAACAAAGATAGAATATTCCCACTCGACGTTACAACTTTACTGGGAGCATGTCCACAAAAGCCGTTAAAATATACCAAGTAGGGCAGTACTAATTTTAATTTAAGCTTCACACATGTTACGTAACAAAGATATGGAATACTTCACTCGAGTTACATTTATGGGCATGTCAACAAGTTAAATATTCCAAGACGTACATTTAATTAATTTCACACGGTTACGTAACAAATAGGAACTATTCATAGTTACCTTACGGGTAACAAAAGTAAAAATTCAATACGTACATTTTATTAAGTCTCACAATGTACGTAAAAATTGAATACTCCCACTGACTAATTATGGAGCTTCAAAAAGGCTTAAAATATCATAGCAGTACAATTTAATTAGTCTTCACACAGGTACGTAAAAAGTAGGAACTATCCATGAGTTCCACATGGCATGTACAAGAAAGCCTTAAATTTACCAATAGGGCGTGTAAGAATAGCTTCACACATGTAGTACAAAGTAGGAACTACTTCCATCGACTTACCATTTACGGGACATGTACACAGAAAGCCTTAAAATATATCAATAGGGCAGTGCTAAGTTTTAATTTAAGTTTCACACATGTAGTAACAAAGATATGAAACTTTCCACTGACGTTACCACTTTATTGGGAGATGTCACAAGAAGCCGTTAAAATATACCCAAAGTAGGGCAGTGATAAGTTTTAATTTTAAGTCTTCACACTTGGTTACGTAAAAAAGATATGGAACTACTTCCCACTCGACGTTACCAAAAAAAAAAAAAAAAAAAAAAAAAAAAAAAAAAAAAAAAAAAAAAAAAAAAAAAAAAAAAAAAAAAAAAAAAAAAAAAAAAAAAAAAAAAAAAAAAAAAAAAAAAAAAAAAAAAAAAAAAAAAAAAAAAAAAAAAAAAAAAAAAAAAAAAAAAAAAAAAAAAAAAAAAAAAAAAAAAAAAAAAAAAAAAAAAAAAAAAAAAAAAAAAAAAAAAAAAAAAAAAAAAAAAAAAAAAAAAAAAAAAAAAAAAAAAAAAAAAAAAAAAAAAAAAAAAAAAAAAAAAAAAAAAAAAAAAAAAAAAAAAAAAAAAAAAAAAAAAAAAAAAAAAAAAAAAAAAAAAAAAAAAAAAAAAAAAAAAAAAAAAAAAAAAAAAAAAAAAAAAAAAAAAAAAAAAAAAAAAAAAAAAAAAAAAAAAAAAAAAAAAAAAAAAAAAAAAAAAAAAAAAAAAAAAAAAAAAAAAAAAAAAAAAAAAAAAAAAAAAAAAAAAAGGGAAATTTAAAAGTTCCCTTTTATAAAAAAGTAGGGAATATTATATTTTAACCCCACTGGGGAAGTACAATAAAAGTAAAATATTAAAAATGGGGGGTACAATTTTTTTTAAGTTTCACCGGTTTAAAATAAAAAGTAGGGAATATTAATATTTTACACTTTTCAAAAGAAACCCTTAAAATTACCAATGGGGGGATTTTTTAAAAAGTTTAAATTTAGAAAACAATTTTTTAATCTTCCATGATTTAACTTTTTATGGAAAATTCCCAAAAACCCGTTAAAATTACTGGGAGTAAAGTTTTAATTTAATTTAAAGGGGGTTACTAAAAAAATATAATATTCCCACTGGGTTTACAATAGGGGGCTTCCACGGGCGTTAAAAATTCCGGGGGGGATTTAAAAAACTTTTAATTTTCCCAAAGGGTTTAGGACAAATTAATACTTCCCCCGACTAAAAATTTAGGGGAATTCCACAGAAACCCTTAAAAATTTTCCCAAGAGGGCGTAAATTTTTTTTTTAGAAAAGGGAAAGTAAAAATAGGCCTTCCCATGCTTACCATTTAGGGGGACAGTCCCCCAAGAAAACCTTAAAAACCAAAGAAAGGGAGGGAAAATTTTTAAATTTTAAAATTTCATTTAGAAAAAGTTTATAATTTTCCCCATGGTTACTTTTTTAAAGGGGAAAACTTTAACAGGAAACCTTAAAATTACCAGGGGGCCCTCAAGTTTTTTTTATGTTTAAATTTTAGTAACCAAAGATTGGAATTTCCCACTCGGTCCTTTTTACTGGAGCATGTCACACAAAAAGGCCTTTAAAAAATATAAAAAGGGGGCAGTGACAAAGTTTTTTTTAAGTCTTAACAGGGTTGTAAAAAGATATGGAACTATTCACTCGACTTTCCCATTTTGGGGGCTGTCACACAGAAAGCCCTTTAAAAATATATAAATGGGGCGGCTAATTTTTAATTTAAGTCTTACACATGGTTGTAAAAAAGTATGGAATATTCCATCGACTTTACCACTTTATGGGAGTTGTCACACAGAAACCCCGTTAAAATTATATAGAGGGCTTTAAAATTTTTAATTTAACTTTCACAAGGTTATAAAAAAATGGACTTTTCCCCCATAGAATTTTAGGGAGCTTTAAAAAAAGCCCTTTAAATTTTTAAGTAAAAACTGTTTTAAAAGTTTTAAACTTTATTTAAAAAATTTATGGAACATTCCCCCGACGTTAAAATTTATGGGGGAGTGAAGGTTAAAAAAAATCCAAAGGTTGTAAATTTTTAATTAAATTTTCAAAAGGGGTTAAACGTAGGAAATTTCCCCCACCGACGTTAACTTTCTGGGGACGTAAAAAGCCCCCTTTATATAAGTAGGCTACTTTTTTTTTTATTTAAAGGGGGAGTAAAAAGTTAATATTCCATTGCTTTACATTTATAATTTTCCCCAAAAAGCCCTTTAAAAAATATAATAAATAGTTTTTATTTTGGGCTTACAAGGGCTTTAAAAATATAAATTTCAGGTACACTTTATAGCTTACAAAAAGGCTTAAAATTTTTTTAATGGGGCATGCTTAAGTTTTTTTTAAGCTTCACACAGAAACGTTTAAATATTCCATGCTTTCCCCAAATTTATTTTTTCACCGGCCCAAAAAAAAATTATAATTTTCCTGACGTTTTTTTTATTTTACCAAGGGTAAAAAAAAATATAATTTTTTATGAGTTACCCTTTTGGGAAAAGTAAAGAAACCCTTTAAAATTACCATTTAGGGGGGTACTTTTTTTTAAATTAAATTTCACAGGTTTGTAACAAATTTTTTAAAAAAACCTTTACTTTAAATTTAGGGGACACCCCAACAAAAACGTTAAATTATGGGGGGCAAAAGGGTTTTAATTTTAATTTTCCAAAAGGTTAAAAACAAAGTTGGAACATTATGCTTCCCCCTTTAAATGCACAAAACCCCGTTAAAATACCCCAATTGGGCGGACTAAGTTTTATTTAAGTTTACAATGGTTCGTAACAAAGATATGGATACTTCCCCTCGACGTTCCCATTTTTTGGGGTGATGTCCAAGAAACCCGTTAAAATTTATCCAATTTGGGCAGTGATAATTTTTTATTTAACCCCTTACACATGGTTAGTAACAAAGTATGGAAAACTTCCCATGAGTTACACTTTATGGGAGCTGTCCACGAACCCCTTTAAAAATATATCAAATTAGGGCAGGATATTTTTAAATTTAAGTTTCAAAAGGGTTACGTAAAAAGATAGGGAAACTACCCCCACTCGATTTCCCCACTTTTTTGGGAGCATGTACACAGAAAAAGCCCGTTTAAAATAACCCAATAGGGCGTGAAAATTTTTTAAATTTTAAGCTTACACATGGTTACGTACAAAGTATGGAAACTTTTCCCATGCGTTCCCCCTTTTGGGAGAATGTCACACAAAAAGCCCTTTTTAAAAATTTTCCCCCCCCCCCCCCCCCCCCCCCCCCCCCCCCCCCCCCCCCCCCCCCCCCCCCCCCCCCCCCCCCCCCCCCCCCCCCCCCCCCCCCCCCCCCCCCCCCCCCCCCCCCCCCCCCCCCCCCCCCCCCCCCCCCCCCCCCCCCCCCCCCCCCCCCCCCCCCCCCCCTTTTTTTTTTTTTTTTTTTTTTTTTTTTTTTTTTTTTTTTTTTTTTTTTTTTTTTTTTTTTTTTTTTTTTTTTTTTTTTTTTTTTTTTTTTTTTTTTTTTTTTTTTTTTTTTTTTTTTTTTTTTTTTTTTTTTTTTTTTTTTTTTTTTTTTTTTTTTTTTTTTTTTTTTTTTTTTTTTTTTTTTTTTTTTTTTTTTTTTTTTTTTTTTTTTTTTTTTTTTTTTTTTTTTTTTTTTTTTTTTTTTTTTTTTTTTTTTTTTTTTTTTT
>JARBHB010000054.1:0-35923 GCA_029891345.1 Dryococelus australis | reverse complement strand
ATAACAAGTAGTGTATGTAGTTGAGGCTGTGAATTATTCTCTCATTACATCATGTCTTGTCACAGTCACTATGTACGTATATAACAAGTAGTGTATGTAGTTGTAGGCTGTGAATTATTGTCTCATTACATCATGTCTTGTCACCAGTCACTATGTACTTATAACAATGTAGTGTATGTATAGGTTGTAGGCTGTGAATTATTCTCTCATTACATCATGTCTTGTCACAGTCACTATGTACGTATATAACAAGTAGTGTATGTAGTTGTAGGCTGTGAATTATTTCTCATTACATCATGTCTTGTCACAGTCACTATGTACGTATATAACAAGTAGTGTATGTAGTTGTAGGCTGTGAATTATTGTCTCATTACATCATGTCTTGTCACAGTCACTATGTACGTATATAACAAGTAGTGTGTATGTAGTTGTAGGCTGTGAATTATTTCTCATTACATCATGTCTTGTCACAGTCACTATGTACGTATATAACAAGTAGTGTATGTAGTTGTAGGCTGTGAATTATTTCTCATTACATCATGTCTTGTCACAGTCACTATGTACGTATATAACAAGTAGTGTATGTAGTTGTAGGCTGTGAATTATTTCTCATTACATCATGTCTTGTCACAGTCACTATGTACGTATATAACAAGTAGTGTATGTAGTTGTAGGCTGTGAATTATTCTCTCATTACATCATGTCTTGTCACAGTCACTATGTACGTATATAACAAGTAGTGTATGTAGTTGTAGGCTGTGAATTATTGTCTCATTACATCATGTCTTGTCACAGTCACTATGTACGTATATAACAAGTAGTGTTAGTAGTTGTAGGCTGTGAATTATTCTCTCATTACATCATGTCTTGTCACAGTCACTATGTACGTATATAACAAGTAGTGTATGTAGTTGTAGGCTGTGAATTATTGTCTCATTTACATCATGTCTTGTCACAGTCACTATGTACGTATATAACAAGTAGTGTATGTAGTTGTAGGCTGTGAATTATTCTCTCATTACATCATGTCTTGTCACAGTCACTATGTACGTATATAACAAGTAGTGTATGTAGTTGTAGGCTGTGAATTATTCTCATTACATCATGTCTTGTCACAGTCACTATGTACGTATATAACAAGTTAGTGTATGTAGTTGTAGGCTGTGAATTATTCTCTCATTACATCATGTCTTGTCACAGTCACTATGTACGTATATAACAAGTAGGGTGTATGTAGTTGTAGGCTGTGAATTATTGTCTTATTACATTAATGTCTTGTACAGTCACTATGTACGTATATAAACAAGTAGTGTATGTAGTTGTAGGCTGTGAATTATTTCTCATTACATCATGTCTTGTCACAGTCACTATGTACGTATATAACAAGTAGTGTATGTAGTTGTAGGCTGTGAATTATTCTCTCATTACATCATGTCTTGTCACAGTCACTATGTACGTATATAACAAGTAGTGTATGTAGTTGTAGGCTGTGAATTATTTCTCATTACATCATGTCTTGTCACAGTCACTATGTACGTATATAACAAAGTAGTGTATGTAGTTGTAGGCTGTGAATTATTTCTCATTACATCATGTCTTGTCACAGTCACTATGTACGTATATAACAAGTAGTGTATGTAGTTGTAGGCTGTGAATTATTCTCTCATTACATCATGTCTTGTCACAGTCACTATGTACGTATATAACAAGTAGTGTATGTAGTTGTAGGCTGTGAATTATTCTCTCATTACATCATGTCTTGTCACAGTCACTATGTACGTATATAACAAGTAGTGTATGTAGTTGTAGGCTGTGAATTATTTCTCATTACATCATGTCTTGTCACAGTCACTATGTACGTATATAACAAGTAGTGTATGTAGTTGTAGGCTGTGAATTATTCTCTCATTACATCATGTCTTGTCACAGTCACTATGTACGTATATAACAAGTAGTGTATGTAGTTGTAGGCTGTGAATTATTCTCTCATTACATCATGTCTTGTCACAGTCACTATGTACGTATATAACAAGTAGTGTATGTAGTTGTAGGCTGTGAATTATTTCTCATTACATCATGTCTTGTCACAGTCACTATGTACGTATATAACAAGTAGTGTATGTAGTTGTAGGCTGTGAATTATTCTCTCATTACATCATGTCTTGTCACAGTCACTATGTACGTATATAACAAGTAGTGTATGTAGTTGTAGGCTGTGAATTATTCTCTCATTACATCATGTCTTGTCACAGTCACTATGTACGTATATAACAAGTAGTGTATGTAGTTGTAGGCTGTGAATTATTCTCTCATTACATCATGTCTTGTCACAGTCACTATATACGTATATAACAAGTAGTGTATGTAGTTGTAGGCTGTGAATTATTTCTCATTACATCATGTCTTGTCACAGTCACTATGTACGTATATAACAAGTAGTGTATGTAGTTGTAGGCTGTGAATTATTCTCTCATTACATCATGTCTTGTCACAGTCACTATATACGTATATAACAAGTAGTGTATGTAGTTGTAGGCTGTGAATTATTTCTCATTACATCATGTCTTGTCACAGTCACTATGTACGTATATAACAAGTAGTGTATGTAGTTGTAGGCTGTGAATTATTCTCTCATTACATCATGTCTTGTCACAGTCACTATGTACGTATATAACAAGTAGTGTATGTAGTTGTAGGCTGTGAATTATTTCTCATTACATCATGTCTTGTCACAGTCACTATGTACGTATATAACAAGTAGTGTATGTAGTTGTAGGCTGTGAATTATTTCTCATTACATCATGTCTGTCACAGTCACTATGTACGTATATAACAAGTAGTGTATGTATTGTAGGCTGTGAATTATTGCTCTCATTACATCATGTCTTGTCACAGTCACTATGTACGTATATAACAAGTAGTGTATGTAGTTGTAGGCTGTGAATTATTCTCTCATTACATCATGTCTTGTCACAGTCACTATGTACGTATATAACATATGTAGTGTATGTAGTTGTAGGCTGTGAATTATTCTCTCATTACATCATGTCTTGTCACAGTCACTATGTACGTATATAACAAGTAGTGTATGTAGTTGTAGGCTGTGAATTATTCTCTCATTACATCATGTCTTGTCACAGTCACTATGTACGTATATAACAAGTAGTGTATGTAGTTGTAGGCTGTGAATTATTCTCATTACATCATTCTTGTCACAGTCACTATGTACGTATATAACAAGTAGTGTATGTAGTTGTAGGCTGTGAATTATTCTCTCATTACATCATGTCTTGTCACAGTCACTATGTACGTATATAACAAGTAGTGTATGTAGTTGTAGGCTGTGAATTATTCTCTCATTACATCATGTCTTGTCACAGTCACTATGTACGTATATAACAAGTAGTGTATGTAGTTGTAGGCTGTGAATTATTCTCTCATTACATCATGTCTTGTCACAGTCACTATGTACGTATATAACAAGTAGTGTATGTAGTTGTAGGCTGTGAATTATTCTCTCATTACATCATGTCTTGTCACAGTCACTATGTACGTATATAACAAGTGTGTAGGATGTAGTTGTAGCTTAATTATTTCTCATTACATATGTCTTGTCACAGTCACTATGTACGATATAACAAGTAGTGTATGTAGTTGTAGGCTGTGAATTTTCTCATTACATCATGTCTGTCACAGTACTATTACGTAATAACAAGTAGTGTATGTAGTTGTAGGCTGTGATTATTCTCTCATTACATCATGTCTTGTCACAGTCACTATTACGTATATAACAAGTAGTGTATGTAGTTGTAGGCTGTGAATATTGTCTCATTACATCATGTCTTGTCACAGTCACTATGTACGTATATAACATAGGTAGTGTATGTAGTTGTAGGCTGTGAATTATTTCTCATTACATCATGTCTTGTCACAGTCACTATGTACGTATATAAAAGTAGTGTATGTAGTTGTAGGCTGTGAATTATTCTCTCATTACATCATCTTGTCACAGTCACTATGTACGTATATAACAAGTAGTGTATGTATTGTAGGCTGTGAATTATTTCTCATTACATCATGTCTTGTCCAGTCACTATGTACGTATATAACAAGTAGTGTATGTAGTTGTAGGCTGTGAATTATTTCTCATTACATCATGTCTGTCACAGTCACTATGTACGTATATAACAAGTAGTGTATGTAGTTGTAGGCTGTGAATTATTTCTCATTACATCATGTCTGTCCAGTCACTATGTACGTATATAACAGTAGTGTATGTATTGTAGGCTGTGAATTATTTCTCATTACATCATGTCTGTCACAGTCACTATGTACGTATATAACAAGTAGTGTATGTAGTTGTAGCTGTGAATTATTGTCTCATTACATCATGTCTTTCACAGTCACTATGTAGTATATAACAAGTAGTGTATGAGTTGTAGGCTGTGAATTATTTCTCATACATCATGTCTTGTCACAGTCACTATGTACGTATATAACAAGTAGTAGTGTATGTAGTTGTAGCTGTGAATTATTCTCTCATTACATCATGTCTTGTCCAGTCACTATGTACGTATATAACAAGTAGTGTGTATGTAGTTGTAGGCTGTGAATTATTCTCTCATTACATCATGTCTTGTCACAGTCACTATGTACGTATATAACAAGTAGTGTATGTAGTTGTAGGCTGTGATTATTCTTCATTACATCATGTCTTGTCACGGGCACTATGTACGTATATAACAAGTAGTGTAGTTGTAGGCTGTGAATTATTCTTTTATTACATCATGTATTGTCACAGTCACTATGTACGTATATAACAAGTAGGTTGTTATGTAGTTGTAGGCTTGTGAATTATTCTCTCATTACATCATGTCTTGTCACAGTCACTATGTACGTATATAACAAGTAGTGTATGTAGTTGTAGGCTGTGAATTATTCTCTCATTACATCATGTCTTGTACAGTCACTATGTACGTATATAACAAGTAGTGTATGTAGTTGTAGGCTGTGAATTATTCTCTCATTACATCATGTCTTGTCACAGTCACTATGTACGTATATAACAAGTAGTGTATGTAGTTGTAGGCTGTGAATTATTCTCTCATTACATCATGTCTTGTCACAGTCACTATGTACGTATATAACAAGTTAGTGTATGTAGTTGTAGGCTGTGAATTATTTCTCATTACATCATGTCTGTGTCAGTCACTATGTACGTATATAACAAGTAGTGTATGTAGTTGTATGGTGTGAATTATTGTCTCATTACATCATGTCGTGTCAAGTCACTATGTACGTATATAACAAGTAGTGTATGTAGTTGTAGGCTGTGAATTATCTTCTCATTACATCATGTCTTGTCACAGTCACTATGTACGTATATAACAAGTAGTGTATGTAGTTGTAGGCTGTGAATTATTGTCTCATTACATCATGTCTTGTCACAGTCACTATGTACGTATATAACAAGTAGTGTATGTAGTTGTAGGCTGTGAATTATTCTCTCATTACATCATGTCTTGTCACAGTCACTATGTACGTATATAACAAGTAGTGTATGTAGTTGTAGGCTGTTAATTATTGTCTCATTACATCATGTCTTGTCCAGTCACTATGTACGTATATAACAAGTGTGTACGTGTATGTAGTTGTAGGCTAGGAATTATTCTCTCATTACATCATGTCTTGTCACAGTCACTATGTACGTATATAACAAGTAGTGTATGTATTGTAGGCTGTGAATTATTCTCTCATTACATCATGTCTTGTCACAGTCACTATGTACGTATATAACAAGTAGTGTATGTAGTTGTAGGCTGTAATTATTTCTCATTACATCATGTCTTGTCACAGTCACTATGTACGTATATAACAAGTAGTGTAGTATGTAGTTGTAGGCTGTGAATTATTGTCTCATTACATCATGTCTTGTCACAGTCACTATGTACGTATATAACAAGTAGTGTAGTGTAAGTTGTAGGCTGTGAATTATTTCTCATTACATCATGTCTTGTCACAGTCACTATGTACGTATATAACAAGTAGTGTATGTAGTTGTAGGCTGTGAATTATTGTCTCATTACATCATGTCTTGTCACAGTCACTATGTACGTATATAACAAGTAGTGTACGTGTATGTAGTTGTAGGCTTGTAATTATTGTCTCATTACATCATGTCTTGTCACAGTCACTATGTACGTATATAACAAGTAGTGTATGGTAGTTGTAGGCTGTGAATTATTCTCTCATTACATCATGTCTTGTCACAGTCACTATGTACGTATATAACAAGTAGTGTACGTGTATGTAGTTGTAGGCTGTGAATTATTCTCTCATTACATCATGTCTTGTCACAGTCACTATGTACGTATATAACAAGTAGTGTATGTAGTTGTAGGCTGTGAATTATTTCTCATTACATCATGTCTTGTCACAGTCACTATGTACGTATATAACAAGTAGTGTATGTAGTTGTAGGCTTGAATTATTGTCTCATTTCATCATGTCTGTCACAGTCACTTGTACGTTTAACAAGTAGTGTATGTAGTTGTAGGCTGTGAATTATTCTCTCATTACATCTGTCTTTACGTCACTATGTACGTATATAACAGTAGTGTATGTAGTTGTAGCTGTGAATTATTTCTCATTACACATGTCTTTCAGTCACTATGTACGTATATAACAAGTAGTGTATGTATTGTAGCTGTGAATTATTTCTCATTACATCATTCTGTCATCATATTACGTATAACAATATGTATGTAGTTGTAGGCTGTGAATTATTTCTCATTATATGTCTGTCAAGTCACTAGTACGATATAACAAGTAGTGTTGTAGTGTAGCTGTGAATTATTTCTCTTACATCATGTCTGTCACAGTCACTTTACGTAATAACAAGTAGTGTATGTATTGTAGGCTGGAATTATTTCTCATTCATCAGTCTGTCACAGTCACTATGTACGTATATAACAGTAGTGTATGTAGTTGTAGGCTTAATATTTCTCATACTCAGTCTTGTCACAGTCACTATTACGTATATAACAAGTATGTATGTATTGTTAGGCTGAATTATTCTCTATTACATCATGTCTTGTCACATACTATTACGTATATAACAATAGGTATGTAGTTGTAGCTGTGAATTATTTCTCATTCATCATGTCTTGTACGTCACTATGTACGTATATAACAAGTAGTGTATGTAGTTGTAGCTGTGAATTATTCTCTCATTACATCATGTCTTGTCCAGTCACTTCGTATATAACAAGTAGTGTATGTAGTTGTAGGCTGTGAATTATTTCTCATTACATCATGTCTTGTCACAGTCACTTGTACGTATATAACAAGTAGTGTATTAGTGTAGGCGTGAATTTTCTTGTCACATCACTATTACGTATAAACAAGTAGTGTTGTATTGTAGGTTGAATTATTTCTCATTCATCATGTCTTGTCAGTCACTATTCGTATATACATAGTTATGTAGTTGTGGCTGTGAATTATTCTCATACATCATGTCTTGTCCAGTCACTATTACGTTATAACAGTGTGTAGTATTGTGCTGTGAATATCTTCATCATATGTCTTGTCACAGCACTATACGTATTAACAAGATGATGTAGTTGTAGGCTGTGAATTATTCTATTACATCAGTCTGTCACAGCACTATTACTATATAAGTAGTAGTAGTTGTAGGCTGTGAATTATTCTCTCATTACATCATGTCTTGTCACGTCACTATTACGTATATAACAAGTAGTGTATGTAGTTGTAGCTGTGATTATTCTCTCATTACATCATGTCTTGTCAGTCACTATGTACTATAACAAGTAGTGTATGATTGAGCTGGATTTTCTCTCATTACATATGTCTGTCACAGTCACTATTACGTATATAACAAGTAGTGTAGTGTTGTAGCTGTGAATTATTCTCATTACATCATTCTGTCCAGTCACTATGTACTATATAACAAGTATGTATGTAGTTGTAGGCTGAATTATTCTCTCATCATCATGTCTGTCACATCACTATGTACTATATAACAAGTAGTGTATGTAGTTTAGGCTGTGAATTATTTCTCATTACATCATGTCTTGTCAAGTCACTATGTACGTATATAACAATAGTGTAGTTGTTTGTAGCTGGAATTATTCTCTCATTCATCATGTCTGTCACAGTCACTATTACGTATATAACAAGTAGTGTATGTAGTTGTAGGCTGTGAATTATTTCTCATTACATCATGTTTGTCACAGTCACTATGTACGTATATAACAAGTAGTGTATGTAGTTGTAGCTGTGAATTATTTCTCATTACATCATGTCTTGTCCAGTCACTATGTACGTATATAACAAGTAGTGTATGATTGTAGCTGTGAATATTCTCTCATTACATCATGTCTTGTCACAGTCACTATTACGTATATAACAAGTAGTGTATGTAGTTTAGGCTGTGAATTATTCTCTCATTACATCATGTCTTGTCACAGTCACTATGTACTATATAACAAGTGTGATTATTTATGCTGTGATTATTCTTTCATTACATCATGTCTTGTCAGTCACTATGTACGTATATAACAAGTAGTGTATGTAGTTGTAGGCTGTGAATTATTTCTTATTACATCATGTCTTGTCACAGTCACTATATACGTATATAACAATTAGGGTATGTAGTTGTAGGGTGTGAATTATTGTCTCATTACATCATGTCGTGTTACAGTCACTATGTACGTATATAACAAGTAGTGTATGTAGTTGTAGGCTGTGAATTATTGTCTCATTACATCATGTCTTGTCACAGTCACTCTGTACGTGTATAACAAGTAGTGTATGTAGTTGTAGGCTGTGAATTATTCTCTCATTACATCATGTCTTGTCACAGTCACTATGTACGTATATAACAAGTAGTGTATGTAGTTGTAGGCTGTGAATTATTTTCTCATTACATCATGTCGTGTCAGTCACTATGTACGTATATAACAAGTAGTGTATGTAGTTGTATGCTGTGAATTATTGTCTCATTACATCATGTCGTGTCACAGTCACTATGTACGTATATAACAAGTAGTGTATGTAGTTGTAGGCTGTGAATTATTGTCTCATTACATCATGTCTTGTAACAGTCACTATGTACGTATATAACAAGTAGTGTATGTAGTTGTAGGCTGTGAATTATTCTCTCATTACATCATGTCTTGTCACAGTCACTATGTACGTATATAACAAGTAGTGTATGTAGTTGTAGGCTGTGAATTATTGTCTCATTACATCATGTCGTGTCACAGTCACTATATACGTATATAACAAGTAGTGTCTGTGTATGTAGTTGTAGGCTAGGAATTATTCTCTCATTACATCATGTCTTGTCACAGTCACTGTGTACGAATATAACAAGTAGAGTACGTGTATGTAGTTGTAGGCTAGGAATTATTCTCTCATTACATCATGTCTTGTCACAGTCACTATGTACGTATATAATAAGTAGTGTATGTAGTTGTAGGCTGTGAATTATATTCTCATTACATCATGTCTTGTCACAGTCACTATGTACGTATATAACAAGTAGTGTATGTAGTTGTAGGCTGTGAATTATTGTCTCATTACATCATGTCTTGTCACAGTCACTATGTACGAATATAACAAGTTGTGTACGTGTATGTAGTTGTAGGCTGTGTATTATTCTCTCATTACATCATGTCTTGTCACAGTCACTATGTACGAATATAACAAGTTGTGTACATGTATGTAGTTGTAGGCTGTGAATTATTCTCTTATTACATCATGTCTTGTCACAGTCACTATATACGTATATAACAAGTAGTGTATGTAGTTGTATTCTGTGAATTATTGTCTCATTACATCATGTCGTGTCACAGTCACTATATACGTATATAACAAGTAGTGTCTGTGTATGTAGTTGTAGGCTAGAAATTATTCTCTCATTACATCATGTCTTGTCACAGTCACTGTGTACGAATATAACAAGTAGTGTATGTAGTTGTAGGCTAGGAATTATTCTCTCATTACATCATGTCTTGTCACAGTCACTATGTACGTATATAACAAGTAGTGTACGTGTATGTAGTTGTAGGCTGTGAATTTTTCCAGAGGTTGATTTCAAAAGTGCTCACATTAACCGTGAGTGTCCTTGAATATTCATGTTATGTAAAATATGTGTAGTGTCTGTTCACGGTTAAGTAACCTCTTTACAAGGCAGTGCTTAAAAGTTACTTTTAGCAGTTGTCAATATAATATTTCCATGTGATCAATAAACGCGGAGAATATACATTTTATAGCTCTCAAAAGTGATATTCCACAATAAAATATAATTTTTTTCGTAACGCCTGTTAGAAGGACGTTAAAAAGTTCTCACTTTGCCATGAAGAGCCTACGATAGCTGTGGTTGTTACTCAATGTCTGCCAAGTGTTGTAAAACATAGTGGTGTTTAAATTGTTGCAGAGGAATGGTGGACTTGACTCCAGGTCAGGATGGTGGGGTGATGAAGGAGATAGTGAGGCCAGGCAGTGGGGACGAGTGCCCATGCCCGGGTAGCAAGGTGAGCGTGCACTACATTGGCAAGCTGCTCGACGGCTCAGAGTTTGACTCCAGCCGAGCCCGCGATGAGCCCTTCGAGTTCAACCTTGGTAAAAGGTGAGTGTCTCACTTTAAGCAGCTCTTCCTCCCCAATATTGCCATAATTTGTTTGTAACCATTACAATAAAAGTTTTTAACTTTTTTTACATTTAACAAGACAAGCACATCCTAGGAACCTTATGTAAGTTGTGTGCATTTAATATTTGTGATTCAGAATTCTGCAGAAAATACCAATTGATGTTACTATTTAGTTAAATACGGTTATCTTCAGCAAATTATTTACCTTATGCAAATGCAATATATTACAGTTTTAGTAAAGTGGAGTGGAGAGATTTGGACTGCTCTTAACAGTGAAGTCTTGTAGAGTGATGAGGGATTGAGTTGAGTATGGGACACCGGTGAAAGGACAGGAAACGAGATCCAGAAAAACCAGTTCTAAAAATTTTATTAATTTTTTTTCCCTTTTTTTGGTCTGGTGCTTGTCCGGGAATGTTTTGTAATGAAATTTCCGCCTACCTTTTTACATAAAAAATTTGGTTTTCGTTTTAGTGACTGTGCCGCTTAATTTTTAAAATTTGAAAAAACAAAAATTTCCCCTTAAAACTTCAATCAACCCAAAAAAAAAGGGGAAACTTAAATTTCCATTTTGGGAAGTTGAAAATTAAACAACCAACAAACAAAATAAACCCTTTTTTTTTTTAACAACAATAAACATCATTAAAATTAAAAAATTTTTCAACCAAAAAACACCAAAAAAAATAACTTTTATACACTAAAAAGTAAAAACAACAATAAATAAAATTTTAATTCAAAAAAAAGCCAAAACGCCTCCCCCCCACCCCCTTTAACGTAAAATTACTCCCAAACCCCCCTTTTTTAATGAAAAAACCCCCCCCAACCTACCAACAAAATACACACGAAGGACAAACAAAAACCCCAAAAAAAAATAATTAAACCCAAAACCCCAATCAAAACTTTTAAATCGTACAAGGAATTAATTTCAATAAGAAAACAACACACAAACAAAAAACCCACCCCTTTTAAACAAACAAAAAAATAACCAAACATAATAATAAAAAATTTTCCCACACCAAACTTCAAAACTAACCCCCATTTTAAACCCTAATTAATTCAACAAACATTTTAAAAAAAAAATTCCCCCAAAAATTCAAAAATTTTTTAAAATGGGTACACAAAAACCCCAAAAAAAAAAAAAATTTCAATTAAAACCCAAAATAATAAAAAAAATTAACAACATATACTTAAAAAAAAACCCCCAAAAATTAAAGGGAATAAAACACAACCAAAAACAAAAATTCACAAACCCCTTTTTTGTTTTAAACCGTTTTTACAAACAAAGACAAAAAATTTAAAAAAATTCTCACCCCATCCCAAAAAACATAACACCCCCCTTTTAAAAATAAAAACCCCAAACTTAAAACATAATTTAATTAAAAAAATAAACAACCTAACAACTAAAAAATACACAAACACAACTTTTAACCAAAAACCGTTAAAAAACAAATTTTTAAAATAATTTAAACAGCCTTAAAACACCCTTTAAAATTTTCAAACAAAAATACTTACAAAACATAAAAAAATAACCCGCCTAAAGACTACAAACACTACTTTTTTAATATACTTAATAGTGACGGGCCCAAAAACATGAGGGAAAAGGGGAAAAATTCACAACCCTACAACTACATACACTACTTGTTATATACGTAAAATGACGGGGAACAAAAACATGATGAATGGAAAATAAATTCACAGCCTACAACTACAAATACACTATTTGGGTTAATACGTAAAATAGGGATTTGGCCCGGGACTATGAAGAGAAAAAATTCCACCCTTTACAACTACATACACTACTTTTTTATATACGTACATAGGTTTGGAAAAACGAAAAGATTAAAAAAACAAAATTTTCACCCCTACAACTCATACCCCAACTTGTTATATCCCTAATAGTGACTGGACAAAAATGATTTAATAGAGAAAAAAATTCAAAAACCCCCTACAATTACATACACCCCCTTTTTTAAAACGTAATAGTGGACTTGACAAAAACATGATGAAAAGAAAAGAAAAAATTCAAAAGCCTCCAACTACATACACTACTTTTTTATAAAACTACAAAAGTGCGGGAACAAGACATGATGAAAATGAGAAAAAAATTTTTCACGGGCCTACAACAAACAATACACTACTTGTTAAAAAAACGTAAATGGGTAAAACCGTGAAAAAAGAGGGGGAAAAAAGGAAAATTTAATTTTCACAAGCCTACAATTTCATACAAACTTTTTTAATAACCGTACAAGGCCCCTGTCCCGCATGTTTTAAATTTAGAAATAATTCCAGCCTACAACAAAAAACCCAAAAAATTTGGTTATATACTATTTAGTAAACTGTAAAAAAGACATGAGGTAATAAAAAAAAAAAAGGGGGACCTACAACAAATTTACAGGTACCTTTTTATTAGAATTTTTGGGGGTTGCCAAGAACATGATGTAATGGTTAACCGGGGGGCCCAAAATACCGAAAATTTTTTTGGGGGAAAAGGTGCGACAATTAAAGGAAATTTTCCCCAAGCCTAAAAACTACAAAACACGTCATATTTTGTTATTTTAGTTACTATCCCGTAACAATTTTTTGATGAAAGGGGGAAAAAATTCCCCAAAAACCTACAACACTACACTACTTGTTATATACTTTACATAGTACGGGGCCCCCAACAATTTGTAATAAAAACAATAATTACACCTACAACAAAAATAAAACTTTTATATACACGGGGGACTGTGAAAAAAAATGTTGAAATGAGAAATAATTCACAGCCTAAACTAAAAAACCCCCTACTTGTTATTTACGTAAATAGTAAACGGTGAAAAAAACATAAAAAAATTGAGAAAAAATTTTTCAAAACCCAAAAATTTACCCCCCTTTTCTTGTTATAACGAAAAATGGGACTGTGAAAAACAATTAATGAAAAATTTTTTCCCCCGCCTAAACTACATACACTCCCTTTTTATATACTAATAGTGACGGGACAAGACATGATGAAAATGAGAAAAAATTCCACCACAACTACATACCCCCTACTTTTAATACGTACATAGTGATTTTTGAAAAGACATGATGAAAAAAAAGAAAATAATTCACAGCCCTACAACTACATACATTTTTTTTTATATACGTACATAGTGACGTGAAAAGACAAAAGTAATGAGAAATAATTCACAGCCAAAAACTAAAAACCCCACTATTTTTTTAAAAATACGTAAAGCCCCCTTGGGGGAAAAGACTTGATGAAGGGAGAAAAAATTTTTCACAGCCTACAACTAAAATACACTACTTGTTAATAGAAAAAAAAGACTGTGACAAGAATATGAATGAAAATAATTCCCCCCCCCTACACCCAAACTTTTTTTTTTACGAATAGTGACTGTGAAAAAACATAAAAAATGGGGGGAAAAATTTTCACACCCCAAAAAACTACATACATACTTTTTTAAAAAAGTACATAGGCCTGGACAAGACATGATGTAATGAAAAAAAATTCCCCGCCAAAAACTACATCCCCCCTATTTGTTTTTACTTACAAAGTGATTTTTAACAAGAAAAAAAAGTAATGAGACAATAATTCACAGCCTACAACTACATACAAAAAACCCTTTTGGGGTTATATACAAACATAGCCCCCGGTGCCCAAACATGAGTAATAAAAAAAATTTTTCCCCACCCCCCCCAACTACATACACTACTTTTATTTTACGTACTTTTTTTACGTGAAAACCCCCTGATGAAAATGTTTTTTTTTAAATTCCTAGCCTACAAACAAAACCCGTACAACTTTATTTGTTTATTTACAAAAAACATAGTGTTTTCCCCCAAAACAACCCCCAATTTTTTGTAATGGAGGACAAAATTTTTTTAAAACAGCCTACAACCTACATACACTCCCTTGTTAATAAAAAACCAAGGGGGACTGTGCCAAGACATGATGTTTTGAGAAAAAAATTTTTCCCCACCTACAACTACTTACACTCCCTTGTTATTACGTTTTTTAGTGACTGTGAAAAAAAATTTTGATGTAATAAAAAATTTTAATTTTTCAAAACCTACAACTACAACAACCTACTTGTTATATACTAATAGTGACTGTAAAAAGGGACATGATGTAATAGAAATAATTCACAGCCCCAACAAATACACTACTTGTTATATACTACATATTGACTGCCCCCACAACATGATTTAATGAGAAAAAAAATTCACCGCATACAACAAAAAAACACCCCTTTTTATATAAAAAACATTTTGGACTGACCACATGTTTAAAAAAGGAAAAAAATAATTCACAGCCAACAACTACATACCCCACTTGTTATATACTACATAGGGACTGGAAAAAGACATGATGTAAAAGAAAAAAATTTTCACAGCCAAAAACAATTTTTTTATATACGTACATAGTGCCTTTTCAAGACATGATGTAATGAGAGAATAATTCACACCCACAACTACAAAACTACTTGTTATTACGTACATAGTGACGGGGGCCCAAGACAGATTTTAATGAGAAAAATAATTCAAAGCCAAAAACTACATACACATACACTATTTTTATATACGACAAAGTACGTGACAAAACTTTTTTTAAAATGAGAGAAAATTCCCCCCCCAAAACAACACATACACTACTTGTTATATACAAAAATAGCCCCCTGGGACAAACATGATGTAAGAAAAAAAAATTTTCCCCTACCTACCAACTACATACACGTACATTTTTTTGGTTATATACTACATAGTACTGTGACAAGACAGATGAAAAAAAACCAATATTCACACCTACAACTAAAATACACTACTTGTTATATACTTTAAAATATGACTGTGACAAGACATGAGAAATGAGAAAAAAATTTCCAGCCTAAAACTACTTAAACTATTTTTTAAACGTACATGGGGGTTTTTGGAAAATTTTTTGATAAAAAATGAAAAAATAATTCACAGCCTAACAACTACAGTACATTTTTTTTGTTTATTACGTATATAGTGACGTAAACCCAAAAAAAATGTAATGAGAGAATAATTCACGGGCCAAACCTACATACACTACTTTTTTTTATACGTACATAGTGGGGGGAAAAGAAAAAAAATTTTAAGAAAAACAAAAATTCCCCCCCCCCCAAAACAACTACATACACTATTTTTTTTAAAACCTACAGGGGGGACGGGGGAAAAAGACAGGGGGGGTAATGAAGAAAATTCCCCAGCCTACAACTAAAAATACACAAATTTTTGTTAATACTAAAGTGCCCTTTGACAAGACATGATGTAATGAGAAAATAATTCACGCCACAACTACATACACTACTTGTTAAAAAACGTACATAGTGGGGGGACAAGACTTTTTTGTAATGAGAAAAAATTTTCACAGCCTCCCAACTACTTTTTGTTAAAATACTAACATAGTGACTGTGCCCAAGAATGATGAAATGAGAGAAAATTCAAAAAAAAACCCAAAACCCCCTACATAAAAAATACTTGTTATATACGTAATAGGCCTGCCCCCAAGAAATTTTGTTGAAAAAAATAATTCCCCAGCCTCAACTACATACACTACTTTTTTATATACTACATTTTGACTGTGACAAGAAATGATTAATAAAAAAAAAATTTTCCCCAGCCAAAAAACCCCCATACACTAAAACTACTTGTTATATACTATAGTGCCCGTGACAAAACTTGATGTAAGGAAAAAATTTTAATTCACAGCCTAAAAAAAAACCCCCCCAAAAACTTTTTATTTTCGACAATGACTGTGACAAGAAATTTTTTTTAAATGAAGAATAATTCCTAGCCTACAACTCCCCTTTTAAACAACACTTTTTGGTTAAAAAAGTAATAGTGACGTGACAAACTGATGTAATGAAAAAATTTTTTTCACAGCCTACAACTACTTACACAACTTTATATACGTAATGGACTTTTCAAGACATGTTTTTTTAAAGAGAAAAAATTTCACAGCCTACAACTACAACACTATTTTTTAAATATCCGTAAAATAGTGACTTGACATGATTTTTTTTAATGAGAGTAATTCACAGCCAAAAAACCCCCTACATACACTACTTGTTATATATTAAATTGACTTGACAAGAAAAAAAATGTAATAGAAAAAATTTTTACAGCCTCAACACAACACTACTTGTTTTATACTACAAATGACGGGAAAAACATAAAAAAATTGAAAAAAAATTTTCACCCCCCTAAACTCCCAATACACTACTTTGTTATATACTAAAAGTGGGGGGACAAGAAATGATGTAATGGGGAGAAAAATTTCCCCCAAAAAAAAACCCCTACATCCCCCGACACTACTTTTTTATATACGAAAATTTTATTTTTAAAAGACATGATTTTAATGAAAAAAAATTCACACCTCCAACTACATACACTATTTTTTTAAATACGTACATGGGTGACTGTGACAAACATGATGTAATGAGAAAAAATTTCCCGCCTACAACAAAAAAATACACTCCTTTTATATACGTAAATACCCCCGGTGAAAAGACTTTTTTTAAATAAAAAGAATAATTCACAGCCTACAACTACATACACTACTTGTTTTTTTCGACAAGTAATTTTTAAAAAGACATGATTTTAATGAGAAAAAAATTTCCCCAAAACCTCCCAATTTAAAAATACAACAAAAACCACCCCTTGTTTAAAAAATTAACGTATAAAAAATTTGTTTAAAAACTTTGACAGGAAAAATTTTGTAATGCCCCCAAAAAAATTCCCCACAGCCTAAAACCCCCCCATACCCTACTTTTTATAACGTATATGGGGGACTGTGAAAGACATGATGTAATAAGAGAATTTTTAAAACCCCCCTACAACTACATACACTACTTTTATATACTAAAGTGCCCCGTGAAAAGAAAAAAAAGAAATGAGAAATTTAATTCACAGCCTACAACTACAAATACATTTTACTTGTTAAACGTACATAGTGACTTTTACAAGACATGAAAAAAATGAGAAAAAATTTTTAAAAGCCTACAACTACATACACTATTTAAAAATATACGACATAGTGACTGTGAAAAGACTTTTTTTTAATGAAAATAATTCACAGCCTAAACAACTACATCGCCCTACTTGTTTATACGTAAATATTTACGGTGACAAGACAAAAAATTTAAAAAGGAAAAAAATAATTCCAGCCTACAATTACATACACGTACACAACTTTTAAAACAACAATGACTGGAAAAGACTTTTTTTAATGAGACAATAATTAACAGCCTACAACTACATACACTACTTTTATAAACGTACATATGACTTTTAAAAAGACATGAGTAATGAACAAAAATTTCCCACCCTAAAACCCCCCCATACACTTTTTGGGGTTATATGGAATAGACGGTGAAAAACATAGTAATGCTTTACACCCTAATAAATACCCCTATTTTTTTAAAATTTTTTTGGGAGGGGGAAAGGACAAATGGGGGGGGCCCCTTAAAATTACGGCCTACAAAAACAAAACTACTTTTTTTTAATTACGTAAAATTTAAGTGACTGTGACACACCAAATGAAATGGTCCCCCAACGAATCCCGTTCCTTTTGTTATAATAGTACGGGGGTTTTTTTTGGAAGAAGTTAAAAAAATTTAAAAAAACCCCAAAACTTTAACTCTTGTTATAATCGAAAAATTAGGGTTGCGGCATGTTGGGAATGGAAAAACACACCAAATATTTTTATATGAAATTTGGAAAAGCATTTTAAAAAGTTAACTTTCACAAAAAACCAACACATCCCCCCGCGCATGGATTTCCCAAGAAGATTAAGAAAAAAAATTTTCACGTAAAGTTTACATAACAAATATCAGGGGGTGAAGGGGGGTAAACATAAATGGGGAAAATTACGAAATAAACCCAGGGGTTTTTTGGGGGGTACCAAATTGGGGGGAAAAAGGGGCCGGGGAAGAAATAAAATTTTTGGGGGGGTAATCTACAAAATTTTTACAATTGGGGGTTTATACTTTGGGGGTGATTTAAAAGGGGTTGAGAAAGGGGGAAAAAAATTTTCCCCGGGGGGCCTACCTAAAACCCTTTTTTGAAAGGGGGCTATGACGGCGGCATGGAAATAGAGAAATTTTGGCGGTAAAACCTCTTTTTAAACGTAGTAGGCTGTGAAAAAACCCCATGATGTAAGGGAAATAACCCCAAAAAAATCCCGGGTAACCCCCCGGGTTTTTCCTTTTGGGGGTGCAAACGGGTGGAAAAATTACAAGAAGCCCAATTTACTCTTTTTCCTTTTGGGGTTAAAAAAGGGGGTACTTTTTTGGGGGGAAAATTTACTGTGTTGGTTTCCCCCCGGGAAATAACCTTTTGGGGGGAATGAAAGGGGGGAAAGGGGGAAAGGGGGTTTTTAATGAGGGTAATTAACAGTAAAACTCCATACATATTGGGGGGTTTGAAAAGGGGGGTGGAAGGGCGGGGGGAAGGGAAAATTTAAAAGGGGCCTAAATAATACCCACTTTTGGGTTATTTTAAAAAGGGGAAAAGTAAAAATTTTTTTAATGGGAAAATTTTCCAGTAAAAAGGATTGGGAATTGGGCCCTTGGGGGGGTTTTTTGGTGAGAAAAAAAACCCCCTAAACAAATACGTTTTTTAAAAAAAAGTAAAATCCCGGAATAAAATGGGGTTGGGAAAAATTAAACCCCCTTTACAACTACATACACACTTTTTTTCAAAAAGGGGGCGGTTTTAAAATTTTACAATATTAAAACCCCCAAAACTGCTTACACACTTTTTTAAAAAGTGCGTAAAAAAAAGAAAATTTGGGAAAAATTCCCGGTTTATTCGTTTTAATCTAAAGTGGGGGGCCCCCAAAACATTTTAAGGGAAAAAATTTTTTCCCTGCCACAAATACATTTCCGTACCAGAATAAGTACATAGTAAGTGAGGGGGATGTGTTTCAAATTTAAACCTACAATTAAAACCATTGTTTTATAAGAATAGTGACTTTGCGACTTTTTTAAAATTTTGGAGTAATTAAGACTTTTTAAACCAAACGTTTTCGAATGGGGGCCTTTTTGGGGAAAAGGGAATAGATTAAAATTCCACCTTTAATTTTTCTTAACGTCCCCTTTTTTTTTTAAAACCCCTTTTTTGGGCTTAAAAAGGGGCCCAATTTTTTGTGGGGGAGAAAAAAATTAAGCCCTCCCAACTCTAAAAAAATTTTTTTATATACAAAAAATGTACCAAAAAACTTTTTGAAGACAAAACCACCCTACAACTAATACACAATTTTTAATACAACTTTTAATTCAAAATTTTTAGAATGAGAGTTAATTCACAAAAACAAACAATAAAAAACCTATTTTTTTATTACTGATGCGTGCAAAAATTTTTAAAATAAAAATAAAAAAACCCCCCCAAAAATACCAAAACTTTTTAAATAAAGGGGGTACTTTGTAAACGGGGGGGGGAGTATAAACCAAAAACCTAAAATCCCATACATCCCTTTTTAAATAACGAAATGGGGGGCCTTTTTACAGACATGTTGTAATGAGAAAAATAATTCACCCCCTACAACTACACACTTACTTTTAAATACGTCCCCCAAGGAGGGTGACGACATGGAATGGAAAATTTTCCTAGCCAAAAATCTAATTACCCCGGAAAACACCCCTTTCCCTATTGTTATAAGTTTTAATGATTTGTGACACGCTTGTAAGGGGGCAAAAATTAATACTAATACATCACATTTTCAAAGGCTTAAAGACAAATGAATGAAATAATTCCTCCACCGCCTACAAAAAACACTTTTTTAATAAAAGGCATCCCAAAGGTTTGGAAAATAAAAAAAAATTTTTTATTCCGTTGGGACGGTAAAGCATATTTGGGGGAAAAAAAATTTTTACACCCCCTACAACTACAAAAAACTCTTGTTATATAGGGACATATGACGGGGAAAAAAGACAGGTTTTTAAATAGAAAATTTTTTTCACACCCCTAAACCCCTAAAACAACCCCCCCTTGTTATATAGGGTAATAGTGCGGTGACAAAATTTTTTTAAGGAGAAAAAATTTCACAGCCTAAAAACCCTACATACACTACTTTTTATAATACTACGGGGGGAAAACTGTGAAAAGACATAAAAGGTAATGAAGAAATTTAATTCCCACCTACAACTACAAAAAACCCCCCCCTTTTTATATACGTAACATAAAAAACTGTAAAAAAACATTTTTTAAAAAAACCCCAAAAATTTTCACACCCAAAAAATACAAAAACTACTTGTTAAATATACAGGGGGACGGGAAAAAGGGAAAAGGATGAAAGGAGAATAATTCCCCCCCCCAAAACCCTTCATACCACTTGTTATAGGGGGGCTTTTTTTGGACTGGGCCCGGGAGGGGGAAAAAAAGGAAAAAAATTTAATTTAAAAGGGGAAAAAAATAAATACCCCTACGGGTTTATACGAAAAAAGGGGGGGGGTGAAAAAAAGGGGGATGTATAAAAAATTAATTCGGGGGCCTAAACAAAATACACTACTTGTTATAAGACAGGGGGGAATGGACAAAAAAGGGGGTTAATGGAAATAATTTCCCCGGCCTAAAAAACTACATCCCCTTTTGGGGGGAAATTATACTCATAGGGGACGGGAAAGCATGATGTAATGAGAGAAAAATTTTTCCCCAGCCTACAATTTACAACCTACTTGTTAAAGGGGGAAAGGGGGGACTGGGACAAGACATGAAAAAATGAGAAAAAAATTTTCCCACACCTACAACTACATACACTCCCTTTGTTAATAGGGACATAGTAAACTTTTCCCAAGACTTTTAAAATGAGAAAAAATTTCCCCCCAGCCTACAACTACATACACTAATTTTGTTATTTACTAAAAAGTGACTTGACAAGACATGAGTAAGGAGAGAATAATTCACAGCCTACAACTACTTACACTACTTGTTAAATACGTACATACCCCCTTGAAAAAGACAGGGATGTAAGAAAAAAAATTTTTCCGACCTAAAAACCCCCCAAAACACTATTTTTTTATATACATACATAAAAAACCGGACAAAGGGAAATGGGGGGAATGAAAAAAAATTTTTAAAAAACCTACAACACATACACAATTTTGTTATATACGTATTATGACTTGAAAAAAAAGAAAAAAAGAAAATAATTCCCAGCCAAAAACTACATCACTATTTTTTTAAAAATACGTACTAGTGACTGTAAAAACCCCCATGAAAAAAATGAGAGAAAAAATTCCCCCCCCAAAAAACTACATACCCCCCCCTTTGCTTAATACTAATAGTGACGTGACAAACATGATGTAATGAGAAATAATTCACAGCCTACAACACAACACTATTTTTTAAATTTTCGTACAAAAAAATTAAACCGAAAAAAAAGTAATGAGAAATTTTTTTCCCACCCATACATCACAACATTTTTTGGGTTTATATAGGGAATAGTGGGGGGACACACTTGATGAATTTTGGAAAAAAATTTTAAAAACAGCCTACAACTAAAAAACACTACTTGTTATAACTAAAAGTGCCCGGACAAACTTATTAATGAAAGAATAATTCACAGAAAAACAACTTTTTTAATTATTTTTTTTAAAAAAAACTTTTAAAGTGCCGGGGTTACATGATTAATAGAGAATAATTCACGCCACAACAAAAATACCCCTACTTGTTAAAATGTAAAAAAACTGTAAAAGAAAAAAAATTAATAACCCCAAAAATTTTTCACGCCTACAACTACATACATTTCCCTTGTTATAACGTAAATAAAAAATTTTAAAAAAACCCCCAGATGTTTGAGAGAAAATTTTTCCCCCCCCTTTTAAAAAAAAACATACACACTTTTTTATTTTCGTACATATTTTTTGGAAAAAGGGCCCCAAAAAAGGTAATAAAAAAAAATTTTCCCCCCCAAAACAACTACTTTAAACACTACTTTTTAAAACCCCCTACAAAAGTGACGGGACAAACAAAATGTAATAAAAATTTTTTTTCAAGCCTACAACTACATCCCACTACTTGTTAATACGTACATAGTGACTGTGACAAGACAAAAGAATGAGAGAATAAATCACACCTACAACCATACACAAACCTGTTAAAATACGTACATAGTGACTGTAACAGACATGATGTGGGGGAAAATAATTCACAGCCACAACTACATCCCCAAAAATTGTTATAACAAAAAGGGGAAAACGGGAAAAAGAAAAAAATGTAATAAGAAAAAAATCACAACCATTTTTTAAAACAACAAAGTTATATAAAAAACATAGTGGGGGGACAAGTTTTTGATGTAATAGAAAATTTTTTTCCACACCTACAACAACAAAACCCCCCCCTTGTTATATACTTTAAAAGTGGGGGGACAAGACATGTTTTTAATGAAAAAAAATTTTTCCAAGCCTACAACTAAAAAACCTCCCTTTTTTTAAATACGTACGGGGGTTTGATTTTCCCCCAAAAAACTTTTTTTAAATGAGAAATAATTCCCCAACCAACAACTAATACACTACTTTTTAATAGTAATGGGGGAACTGGGACAAACATAAAAAATTGAGAAATAATTCCAGCCTACAACAACATACACTATTTGTTATATACGAAAAATGATTTGGACAAGAATATGTAATGAAAAAAATAATTCCCAGCCTCAACTACATACCCTACTTTTAAATATACGTAAAGTGGGGGGAATGACATATTTAATGAAAAAATTTTTTTCCCAACCTACAACTACATAAAAAAAATTGTTATATACTACATAGTGACTGTGAAAAAAAATTTTGTGTAATGAGAAAAAATTTAAAAACCCCCCCCAACTACATACACAAAAAACTATTTTTTAAATATACTTAAGGGGGACTGGACAAACATGATGTAATGAAAAAATAATTAACAGCCCCAACTACATCCACTACTTGTTATATGGGACATATGACTTTGAAAGACATGATGTAATGGGGAAAAAAAATTTCACACCTAAAACTACATACACAACTTTTTAAAAACGAAATTTTTTTTCCCGTGAAAAACATGATGTAATGAGAGAATAATTCCCTACCCCTTTACTCACGAAACATTTTTTTGTTATATTCGTACAATGACTGGACAAACAAAAGTAATGAGAAATAATTCCAGCCTAAAACAAACATACACCCCTTTTTTTATATACGTAATAGTACGGGCCCCCAAAGACATGATGAAATGAGACAAAAATTCCCCAGCCTACAAACACATACACTACTTGTTATATACTAAATAGTGACTGCCCCCAAAAAAATTTTGGGGTAATAAAAATAATTCACAGCCTACAACAACATACATTTTTTTGGGGTTTTTGGGGGTTTAAATAAAAAACTTTGACAGGACTATAAAGAAAAAAAATTTTCACAGCCAAAAACTACATACACTATTTTTTTAAAATCCCCCGTACATATGACTGTGACACACATGATTAATGAGACAATTTTTCACCCTACAACTACATACCTACTTGTTAAATACGTACTAGGACGGGCCACGAAAAAAAAGTAATGAGAAAAAATTTCCCCACAGCCTACAACTAAAAAACATTTTTTTTGGGTTATTTTACGTACATACCCCCGTGGACAAGACTTAAATGTAAGGGGGAAAATTAATTCACAGCCTAAAACAAATTTTTTATATACTACATAGGGGGGGGGACAAGAAAAGGGGGGAAAAAGAGAGAATAATTCAAGCCTAAAAACACAAACACTACTTGTTAATACGTACATATTGACTGTGACAAAAAACATAAAGTAATGAGAAAAAATTCACAGCCTACAACAAATACACTTCTTGTTATAAAACGTACTTTGTGACTGTAACAAAACTTTTTTTAAAAATGAGAAAAAATTCACAGCCTACAAAAAAATACCCTACTTGTTATTACGTAATACCCCCTGTGACAAGACAGATGTAATAAAAAAAAATTTTCCTACCCCTAAAACCCTACATACACTACATTTTTTTGGGGTTTTTTTGGGGGACTTTGTGCCTGTAAAAAAGGGGCTTGTTTAATGAGAAAATTTTTTCCACAGCCTACAACAACAAAAACAACCTACTTGTTAAAATACGTCATGGGGACTGTGACAAGACATAAAAAAATGAGAAAAAAATTTTAAACAGCCTACAACAACATACACCCCTTTTTTTTAATACCCCGAACATAGTGACTGTGACAGACAGGGAAAAAATTGAAAAATAATTCACACCTACAACAAAAACACACTTGTTTAATACGAAATATAGTGACTGTACACACATAAAAAAAGGGAAAAAATTTTAATTCACAGCCAAAACTACATACACTATTTTGTTATTTTTTTTAATTATAAAGGGTGACAAGAATATGTGGGGGAGAAATAATTCCCCCCCCCTACAACTACATACCCTATTTTTTTATATACGTAAAGTGACGGGAAAACAGGATGTAATGAGAAAAAAATTTCCAGCCTACAACTACATAACTACTTGTTAATACGTACATAGTGACTGTGACAAGAAAGGGGGGGTAATGAAAAAAATTTTCCCACAGCCTACAACACTAAAACCTACTTTTTTTAAAAATAGGGACATATAAAACTGGACAAGACAAAAAATTTTGGAAAATAATTAACAGCCTAAAACACATACACTACTTGTTAAAAAAGTCAATAGCCCCCGTGCCCCCCCATAATGTAAGGGGAAGAAAAAAATTTTCCACAGCCTAAACAACATACACTACTTGTTAAAAAACCCTACATACCCCCTGACAAACATGATGTAATGAGAAAAAAATTTCCAAGCCTACAATTACATACACAAAACCCTTTTGTTATTTTCCCAACAAGTAAACTGGGACAAAAAAGGGAAAAAATGAAAAAAATTTAAAAAACCCTAAAACCCCCCCCAAACACTATTTTTTTATATACTTAATAGTGACTGTGACAAGACATATTAATGAGAAAAAAATTCACACCCCCCCAAAAAAAATTTTAAAAGACTGTTATATACTACATAAAAAACGGTAAAAAGACATGAAAAAATTGAAAAAAAATTCCACCCTTTTCAACTACATACCCCCCCCTTTGTTATATACTAAATAGCCCCCGGTGACGGACATATGTAATGAGAAATAATTCACACCTACAACACATACACTACTGTTAATCGTACAAGTGACTGCCCCCAAACATGTTTTTAAATGAAAAAAAAATTCCACCCTACAACAAACATAAAAAAAATTTTTGGGTTTTAATAAAACTAAAAATTGGGGGGACACGCCAAATGTAATGAAAAAAAATTTTCCCAACCCCCCTACAACTACATACCCCCCCCTTTGTTATATACGAAATTTTTGACGGGGACAAACATGAGAAAAAAAAAAAAAATTCCCCACACCAAAAACCTATTTTGTTTTTTTACTAATATGCCTGTACAAGACAAAAAAAAGGGGGAAAAAATAATTCACAGCCTACAACTACATACACACTTTTATATACGTACTTTAGTGACGGTGAAAAGACTTTTTTTAAAAGGGGGAAAAAAATTTTCACGCCTAAAAACCCCTACATACACTCCCTATTTTTAATACTAAATAGTGCCCGTAAAAAAAACCCATGAGAAAAAAAGAAATAATTCACAGCCTACAACTACATATTTTTATTTAAAAATAACGTCCATAGTGACTTGACAAGACATGATGTAAGGGGGAGAATAATTCCACCCAAACAACAACTACACACTTGTTATAACGTACATAGTGACGGGACAAAAAAAAAATGTAATGAGAAATTTTTTTTCAAGCCAAAAACTCAAAAAACTACTTTTTATAATACGTACATAGTGACTGGACAAGAAAAAAAATTAAATGAAGAAAATTCACAGCCTACAACTACATACACTACTTTTTTAAAATACTTACATAGTGCCGTAACCCAGAAAAAAAAGGGTAATGCCCCCAAAAAATTTTCACAGCCTACAACTACCCCCCTTAAAATTTTAAAAAACGTAGATATGCTGTAAAAAGGACATAAGTAATAAAAAAAAATTTTCAAGCCTAAACTACATACCCCCCCCTTTTTTTTTTTCGTACATAGTGGGGGGAAAAAAAAATGATGTAATGAGAAATAATTCACAGCCTACAACTACATACCCCCCCCTTTGTTATATACGTACATAGTGGGGGGACAAAAAAAAAATGAAATGAGAAAAAAAATTTTTCAAGCCAAAAAACCTACATATTTTTCTTGTTATATACGTACATATGCCCTGACAAGAAAAAAAAGAAAAGGGGAAATAATTCACACCAAAAACCCTACTACACTTTTTGTTTAAAACGTACATAGTGACGTAAAAACATATAGAAATGAAAAAAATTTTCACACCAAAACACAAAAAAACTACTTGTTAAATAAAAAATTTAGTGACTGTAAAAAGACAAAAAAAAATTGAAAAAATTTTAATTCACAGCCAAACTACATACACTATTTTTTAAAAAACGTACATATTGACCTAAACAAACTTAAGTAATGAAAAAAATTTTCAACCCTACAACCCCATACACACTTTGTTAAAATACTACATAGTGACTGTGACAGAATGTTTTTAATGAGAAAAAAATTAAAAACCCTTTTTAAACACAACACGACACTATTTGTTAAATACGTATATATTGACGGTGCAAGACATGAAAAATTTGAAGAATAATTCACACCCCCAAACCCCTACATACACCCCCTTTTAAAATATACGAAATAGTGATTTTTAAAAAAAAATGAAAAAAAGAGAAAAAAATACACCACCTACAACACTACACTATTTTTTTATATACTAATGGGGGGCCCGTGACAAGAAATGAGTAATGAAGAATAATTCACAGCCTAAAAAAAAATACACTACTTTTTATAACGTACAAGTGACTTTTGACAAAACATGATGTAAAAAAAAAAATTTTCCCCCAGCCAAACAACTACATACCCCCTACTTGTTTATACGTAAAGTGACTTAAAGACTTGATTAAAAAGAAATTAATTCCAAAACCCAAAAACCCTCTTTTTATATACGAATATTGACTGGGACAAGACATAAAAAATTTAAAGAAAAAACCCACAGCCAACAACTACATACATACTTTTTATATACGTAAATAGGCCTTTTGCCAAAAGGGGAAATGAAAAAAAATTTCACGCCCCCAACACATACATTTTTTTGTTAAATAACGTACATAGTGACTGTGACAAAAATGATTAATGAGAAAAAAATTTTTCACCCCCTACAACTACCCCCCAACCTACTTGTTATATACGTAAAGGGGGACTGCCCCCAAAAAAGATGTAAAAAAGAAAAATTTCCCCCCCCCCCAAAACAACAACATACACTACTTGTTATATAGGGTACTTTTTACTTGACAAGACTGATGAAATGAGAGAATAATTCCAGCCTACAACTACATACCCCCCCCTTTGTTTTAAACGTACATATGGGGGGACAAAGAAAAAAAAAATGTAAGGAGAAATTTTTTCAACCTACAACAAAAACCCCTCCCTTGTTAATACGTACATAGTGACTGTGACAAACATGAGAAATGAAAAAAAATTTTCACACCTACAACACAAAAACTACTTTTAAATACGTAAATAGGGTTTTTTGAACAACATGATGTAATGAGAAAATAATTCCAAGCCTACTTTTTCATTACCCAAATTGTTATATACTAAAGCCCCCTTGGAAAAAATTTTTATGTAAAAGAAAAATTTCCCCAAGCCAAAAACCCCTACATAAAACCTTACTTGTTATAACGTACATATTTCGGGACAAGAAAAAAAAGTAATGAAAAAATTTTTTTCCCAAAAAACCCCCCCAAAACTACATACCCCCCTCCCTTTTTTATACTTACATATTGACTGTGACAAAAAAGATTTTAATGAGAGAATTTTTCAAACCTTTTAAAAAAAAACTACACGAACCTACTTGTTATAACGTAATATGACTGGACAAGACATGATGTAATGAGAAAAATTCACAGTCCAACCTACATACACTACTTTTTTAATAAAAAACATAGTGGGGGGTGACAAAATATGTAATGAAAAAAACCCCCAAAAAAATTTTACACCGAAAAACCTACTTTTTAATAAAAAATTAGCCCCCAAAAACAAGACATGATGAAATGAGAAAAAATTCACAGCCTAAAACCCCCCCTACACTACTTTTATTTCGTACATGTGACTTTTGACAAGACATGATGTAATGAGAAAATAATTCCAGCCAAAAATCTACAAACACACTTGTTATAACGTAATAGTGACTGTGACACAAAAAAGAATGAGACAATAAGCACAGCCTAAACTACATACACCAACTTGTTATATACGTTCATAGTGACTGTGACAAAACATGATGTAATGAGAGAATAATTCACACCTACAACTACATACACTACTTGTTATATACGTACATAGTGACTGTGACAAGACATGATGTAATGAAGAATAATTCCTAGCCTACAACTACATACACGTACACTACTTGTTATATACGTACATAGTGACTGTGACAAGACATGATGTAATGAGACAATAATTCAACAGCCTACAACTACATACACTACTTGTTATATACGTACATAGTGACTGTGACAAGAGATGATGAAATGAGAGAATAATTCACAAACATAGTGACTGTGACAAAACTTGATGAAGAGAAATAATTCACAGCCTACAACTACATACACTACTTGTTATATACGTACATAGTGATGTGACAAGACATGATGTAATGAGAAATATTCACAGCCAACAACTACATACACTACTTGTTATATACGTAGTGACTGTGACAAGACATGATGTAATGAGACAATAATTCACAGCCTACAACTACATACACTACTTGTTATATACTAGTACTGGACAAGACATGATGTAATGAGACAATAATTCACAGCACAACTACATACACCACTTGTTATATACATAGTGACTGGCAAGACATGATGTAATGAGACAATAATTCACAGCCTACAACTACATACACTACTGTTATATACGTAGTACTGAGACAAGACATGATGTAATGAGACAATAATTCACAGCGTACAACTACATACACACTTGTTATATACGTAATAGTGACTGTGACAAGACATGATGTAATAGAGAATAATTCACAGCCTACAACTACATTACACTACTTGTTATATACGTTAGTGACTGGAAAGACATGATGTAATGAGAAATAATTCACAGCCTACAACTACATACACTACTTGTTATATACGTAATAGTGCTGTGACAAGACATGATGTAATGAGAAATAATCACAGCCTACAACTACATACACGTACACTACTTGTTATATACGTACATAGTGACTGTGACAAGACATGATGTAATGAGAAATAATTCACAGCAAACAACTACATACACTACTTGTTATATACGTAATAGTGACTGTGACAGACATATGTAATGAGAAATAATTCACAGCCTACAACTACATACACTACTTGTTATATACGTAATAGTATGTGACAAGACATGATGTAATGAGACAATAATTCACAGCACAACTACATACAATACTTGTTATATACGTAATAGTGACTGTGACAAGACATGATGTAATGAGAAATAATTCACAGCCTACACACTACATTACACTACTTGTTATATACGTAATAGTGACTGTGACAAGACATGATGTAATGAGACAATAATTCACAGCCTACAACACATACACTACTTGTTATATACGTACATAGTGACTGTGACAAGACATGATGTAATGAGACAATAATTCACAGCCTACAACTACATACACGTACACTACTTGTTATATACGTACATAGTGACTGTGACACGACATGATGTAATGAGACAATAATTCACAGCCTACAACTACATACACTACTTGTTATATACGTAGTGACTGAGACAAGACATGATGTAATGAGACAATAATTCACAGCCTACAACTACATACACTACTTGTTATATACGTACATAGTGACTGTGACAAGACATGATGTAATGAGACAATAATTCACAGCCTACAACTACATACACTACTTGTTATATACGTACATAGTGACTGTGACAAGACATGATGTAATGAGAGAATAATTCACAGCCTACAACTACATACGCGTACACTACTTGTTATATACGTACATAGTGACTGTGACAAGACATGATGTAATGAGAGAATAATTCACAGCCTACAACTACATACGCGTACACTACTTGTTATATACGTACATAGTGACTGTGACAAGACATGATGTAATGAGAGAATAATTCACAGCCTACAACTACATACACGTACACTTCTTTTTATATACGTACATAGTGACTGTGACAAGACATGATGTAATGAGAGAATAATTCACAGCCTACAACTACATACACGTACACTACTTGTTATATACGTATATAGTGACTGTGACAAGACATGATGTAATGAGAGAATAATTCACAGCCTACAACTACATACACTACTTGTTATATACGTACATAGTGACTGTGACAAGACATGATGTAATGAGAGAATAACTCACAGCCTACAACTACATACACTACTTGTTATATACGTACATAGTGACTGTGACAAGACATGATGTAATGAGACAATAATTCACAGCCTACAACTACATATACTACTTGTTATATACGTATATAGTGACTGTGACTAGACATGATGTAATGAGAGAATAACTCACAGCCTACAACTACATACACTACTTGTTATATACGTACATAGTGACTGTGACACGACATGATGTAATGAGAGAATAATTCACAGCCTACAACTACATACACTACTTGTTATATACGTACATAGTGACTGTGACAAGACATGATGTAATGAGAGAATAATTCACAGCCTACAACTACATACACTACTTGTTATATACGTACATAGTGACTGTGACAAGACATGATGTAATGAGACAATAATTCACAGCCTACAACTACATATACTACTTGTTATATACGTATATAGTGACTGTGACAAGACATGATGTAATGAGAGAACAACTCACAGCCTACAACTACATACACTACTTGTTATATACGTACATAGTGACTGTGACAAGACATGATGTAATGAGAGAATAATTTGTAAATTTATGGCTAGTGAATTCTAAGGTTTTTTGTTTAATACACATATAAGAGCATGGATAAACATATCTAAAATTTCCCTTGTTTCCACTTGGATGATGCACAAATAAAGTATAAAAGTCCACTGAAATGTTAATTTATCATTTACTATGTGAACAGAGAAGATGTGGTAGGCAATACGTTTAGCCAGATCAGTACGGTATATGGAAGGTTAAATAAATGAGAATGGTAGAGAAGGTAGCGTGTGAGAAAAATAAAGGTTATGTATAAGGATTTGACTGTGGCTTCAACCAACTGGCAGATGGAAAAATTAAGTCTCAATGTTACAAAGCAAGGGAATAAACATATATGCATAAAAAAAATTATGTGGCACAATATAAAAAGACGCATATACAACACACGCTTACCTTGCCATGAATAAAAATTACACCCAAACTGAAAATACATTCCTTTTATAACAAATAGTTACCAAATCATTTTCAACCATCATAAAACTAAAACATACTTTTATGCTATGGCTGTTAATGAGTGCAAAAGGAATGTACAATTAAGTAAGGCATAATTCTTTAAGTAGCAGAAATTGGTAAAGTTGGATCATTCAAAATTAAATTTATACAACAGTAAATTTTGGCAACCTAACGTCACCTTTGTTAACAAGGTAAATTTTCTCCAAGTTGAAAATCTTTATAATAAGTATTTTAAGTAAGTAAAATTATGTTCTGGTCACTCAGTTCAACAATGTAAAAAATTGATGAAGTTCTGAATTCGGCTAGACCATATCAAGAAGCAAAAGAAATTTTAATATTTTAACTTCTTAACTACCACTAACTTTAACGCTGTCGAGTGAGACACGAAGACGAACGAATACATTTTTACATACTGGTAGGTGGGCGCCAGCAGGGTTTCTACGCACCACACTTTGAGACTCAGGGATACTGTGAGTTCTGTGTGTTCCTCTCACCCGTCCACACTTACAAAACATTTTTCATTACTAAACATTGCACTTTGAATAAATGGGTTCTGGCACTATAAAGATACATAGATTCACGCTGGTAAGATTGTGTTTATTTAACCAAATTACAGTTCATGCCAGAATGCGTTTATGGTTAACATCGGACATGACTAGTCAGTTCCGGTGGGTGATTTCCCCAGCACGTCACTTAACTCACGCACTCCTAGATGGAAGATCTCTCCGTGGTATCTGAGAAAACAGTCTCCTTAATGAAAAGAGTCTACAGTCGCTAGGATGGACTGTAGATTTTGCCTGGAGACAGAACATGTGGTATGAAAAATGAAATTACCACGTGCCTTTACTCTCGTCATTAATGCCTACTCGTCAGGACACGTCCCCGAACCACGTGATGTGTAGCCATGGTCAATACACATTGCGGGTTAGGACGGAAAATAATAACGCAGTACAAAATTACAAAATATCACTGGGTGAACATGGGACACAACATGGAATAGGCCAATAAACACACGGATGCGTGAACAGATCCTTAGATGGCACAGATACCGCTGAATGAAGTTCTTAGCAGATCACGTGTGCAGATGCAATGTAAATTATTTCCCTTGAAATTCAAAAAAATCTCCTCAGCGAAAATGTTAACGGCATTAGCTAAATAATCCTCTGTGGCATGCGAGCATACAAAAGCTCTTAGCGCACCTGTTGGGGGGGGGGGGGGGTGGGAATCCAGACATATTCGAAGTGACCGTGTGATCATACACAAAAAGAATCAAATATTAAAAAATACAACAACTGTGAATACAACAATACACATAACCTTGAAATAAATTATGGCACACATTAAATTACAAGAAAAAAGCCCTAAGAGCAGTGATGGCGCAGATACGGATTTCGCGGCAGCTAACCACGTGGCCGTGGGCGATGTGGCCGTAAAACAAAATGTGACAAAAACACTGAAATAAGCACATACAGAATTTACCCTCAATATTGCTAGTCGCAATTAAGCAGAAATTTCAAGAAAAAGCCCTTAACATGGGCAGATGGCACCTCATTAAGAAATTGCGCGGGTTGCGTGGCCTCTCCGACATTTTTTTCTCTCATCATGTTTATGTTTCAAAAAGCCACAAGGGCTGCAAATTAATTAGTTAAGTGGAATCATAATGCTGGAGACGTCTGGTAAAACGAACGCAAAGCTAAGGTCAACCAGTACGCTATATGAAAACTATGGAAATCTAACTCAATGTAAAAATACGAAGTGCGTACGTGACAGCGTCTTATCTCGCCAGCTCTCCTAGAATGACTGCCCATAGGCCGGGGTCGCGCGGACCTACCACGGCTGCCTACAGGGTTCATACAAGCGGAGTGCTATGCATGCCAAGTAAACATATTAATATATTAAATTTAATGGCATATAGTATATTTTAATACAAAATTATTAATGCAAATTTAATCTGAAATACTGTTATTCAATAACGTCTTTTAAAGGCGTTCTCGCCTTAATATCAGTGTCCAGCTCTGCAGAGCAGCGCACATTTTGAATTTGAAACATAAACATTGCACAACATTGAGAGAATAACATTTTTATCCCTTATAACATATTCTGACGGTAAAAAAGTAATACACAGCACTTCAAAAACAATTCTCCTATTTTGGGAAGGTCCATGGTCATGGAGAGCAGCGTGCTCGTGCTTACTCACGTATCACGTTAGCGGGTAGAGCAGTAATGGCCTAGCTGCTGCTGGCTCTTAGCCGGCGTCAGGTTTAGGTGCACAGTCGATTATAACTACAGCAGAAAGCCGATTATCGGGAGCGACAGGAACCAAAGGTAATTCGGATATTCAAAATCTGGAAAATGAAAATATATTCAAAATGAAGATAAAATAATTTGGGGATAAAAAAAATTTCATGCAACGTATTATTTATTACACATGCATAGAACATAGTAAGCTTATCCAAGACGGACACTGTACAAAATATAAAAACATTAAATCATTTAAGTAGCCACTACCCTAGCGGACATGTTCACTGAGTACAGCACGTGAAAGGGCAATTCACAAAAGCAGACACATTTGCTTCTTTCTCATCCGTGGGGTAAATGTGATGAAAGATACTTAAATGATTTAACGGGTTCTCTTTAATTTGAGAACTAGTAGAGATAACTGGTTGTCCATAAAACTAACGTTTGGTTAATCAACTCTCGACTGTGGTATTACACCTCAATTTTAAGTTCCAGATGTGTGGTGATGTGATTTAGTAAGATATAAGTTCAGAATATACACAGGGAGTTAGCCATCATATACGTCAAAGCTCACTCTCTTGATCGCAATAGCATCACGCTGAGATCCGAGTCACCTGAAGCTTGCCTCGCAGCCAAACTTCAGCGACACACAGACATGAATCAAAATGAAATATGTTGAACTACGGAAGTAAATGTATCAAGAGTTCACACTTTTTCGTACGACTTCTTGTGCATTCTAAACTGACAAAAGCCACAGAAGAGTGTCAAAAAATATTAACTGGACAAGTAATCTGCATTCAACTAGGCAATAGACAACAATAGACACAAAAAATAAATTGATATAAAAAAATCATACAACAAATCAATTTTTCACCATCGAAAAAAAGAAAAGCAGGTGCTATTATGTTACAACAGTGCTAAAGAAATGAATGTGAAAGAAAGAAACATATTACCTGCAAGCAAGTACATACTGTATTATGTATCGCCTGACACTACGATAAGGAAAGTTGATACTCAAGCAGGTGCTATATGTCACAACTGTGCTAAAGAAATACATGTGAAAGAGAGAAATTAGCTACAAGTAGGTAAATACAGTATTATCTGTCACCTGACACTAGGAAAAGGAAAGTTGATACTCAAGCAGGTGCTATATTTCAAAACTGTGCTAAAGAAATGAATGTAAAAGAGAGAAATTAGCTACAAGTAGGTACATACTGTATTATATGTCGCCTGCCACTAGGAGAAGGAAAGTTGATACTCAAGAAGGTGATATATTTCTCACATGTGCTAAAGAAAATTAATGTGAAAGAGAGAAATTAGCTACAAGTAGGTAAATACTGTATTATGTGTAGCCTGACACTAGAAGGTAAGTTGATACTCAAGCAAGTGCTAAATTTCACAACTGTGCTAAAGAA